>JAKCPI010003577.1:0-54346 GCA_023213315.1 Euborellia annulipes
TATATAATTAGATATTACTTCATGTACCCGAAAAAAGATATAAGGGGGTGCCGCCGGGTGTCGAACCACGGATCCACCGATTTGCGCTCAGTGTGCCCTTACCACTATAATATATAATATTATATATAATTTATTATTTATAAATTAGTTAAAATTGAGGTCGTCTCAAATATTCCAACTGGATTGCACCAGGTTGACGGAGGAATTTGTGGCGCCAAATCTGGCTCCAATCCTCCCGATGACTAAATTTGCCTTCCAACTGAGTTCATATACCCGAATGTCGTGCTGTGGTCTAATAGTAAGGACACACTGAGCGCAAATCGGTGGATCCGTGGTTCGACTCCCGACGGCACACCCTTATATCTTTTTTCTGGTACATGAAGTAATATCAAATTATATAAATCTCCGTTTCGCGGCTTACCTACGCGATATATATAATATCTTAAATATTATATATTATTTATAAAATAAAAATAAAAATTATCCAGCAATTTTTTGTTTTGCGGACCATTTGGCGCCCCTTTGTGATTAGCGCCCGGGGCATGATGCCCCCTTGCCCCCTGCCTCGCTACGCCTCTGGCTGAAGGTGGATTATTTGAGAAAGAAAAAACGGTAAATTTTCAGCAATTTTTTATTAGTTTACAAGGCAATATAATATTTCCAAATATTTCTGAGACGTATCGGCACCCCTTCTTCAGTTAATTTCGAAATATTTGGAAATAATGCCCATTTAAGGTGCGCGTCTCGAGGTGCTGATTTTGAGAAGTTCCGTTTTTCTTTCTCAAATGTTAAAACCAATATTTCCTAATTAAATATTTATTCTGGGCCAAATTACCTTAAAACTTACTTTAGAAAATATATAGCGATACGAATTTCGTTTTTCAGTATTATTATAGTAAAATCTGTGGAAGAATATCTTTCATTTGTATTTAATTTAGAAAAAAATGTTTTTGACCATAACAAATGTATTTATTAATATAATCAATCAATGGAATGTAATTATTAATATATTTTTTATTCTTCATAGGTTTTAATTTTATCTTTTAATAAAATTTTTTTTTAACACTCACACTCACATTCACTCAGTCTTTTAGGCAACTTAGGCCATTTAAGATTTTGACGACAACCGTTAATTATTAATAAAGCTATTGGGGGTCGAGGCATTTCTATTTAAGCCATTTGGTATAAAACGTAGGCACGCTAACTAGACCAAGCCCGTAGGCAAATTTATTTGTATAAAAAATATGTCTTTGTAACAGGAGTGAACAGGAGATTAGAATAGTAGAGGAGTGTGATGGCGCCAAAAAAATAACCTCCTCTCTGTTTTTGATCTCCGGGTATAATCATTGGAAATTTATCATATAAATTAAGAGGAAATCTCAAGTTGATAAGTGCTGCGGCCCTGTGGAGACTTTTAGAACTATTAGTATAATTTTTAAAGTTTCCACAAGAGTGCAGCACAAATCAAATATAAAGATTTTCTGTTCTTTCTATATAAAAAATATAATTTGAATTTATATGATAAATTACCAAAGATTATATCCGGAGATCAAAAACAGAGAGGAGGTTATTTTTTTTTTTTTTTTTTGAGCCAACACACTCCTTTACTATTCTATTTTCCTGTTCGCTCCTGTTACAAAGACCATATTTTTGATACATATTTATTAAAAAATAAAATTAATAAGCATGAAGAATATATATTTATTAATTAATAATGATTATATAAATAATCATTATATAAAAAAAATAATCTCCTCTGTTTTTAATCTCCCGGTATAATCATTGGAAATTTATCATACAAATTAAAAGGATATCTCAAACTGATTAGTGCTGGGCGGCCCTGTGGAGACTTTTAGAATTATAAGTATAATTTTTAAAGTTTCCACAAGAGTGCAGCACAAATCTAAATATAAAGATTTTCTGTTCTATAATTTGAATTTATATGATAAATTACCAAAGATTATATCCGGAGATCAAAAACAGAGAGGAGGTTATTATTATTTTTTTTTGGCGCCAACACACTCCTTTACTATTATATTCTCCTGTTACAAAGACCCTATTTTTAATACAAATTTGCATGAACAGTAAATAAAAAATTCAATATACTTAAAATAGTAGAAATAATATTCCCTAAAGAAGGAGAATCATTTAAGATGTATTGATTTTTTTCCCTTTGATTATTCATCGAGAAGAAAGAGAGGGAAAACTGCGAGTGCAAGTGAGAGAGAAAATCTTCTGTTTTGAGCACCAAACCGGTTTGCCGACTGCAAGTCAAACAATTGACGCTGAGTCACGTTTCTCAGAACCAATTAAAAAAGCAATAAAAATAAAATAAAAATAAAAATTATATAATTACATACTCCAAACTGAAAACATCGTCTCAATTAAAAAAAAAATTATTTTTAGTTAATATAATAAACTTCTTGATTTTAAACTTACATTTTATATTTTTACTTTCTCTTACCCTATATGGACCCTGTTATGCAATGGTGTCTCAAAGACCAAAAAATTCAAAAATGAGTTAAGCACGGAATATTGTTTCAAATGCTTTAATTAATAGTATTTTTTATGAAATATGTCCTAAAAAATTTATATTTAATGTTACTTGCATAATTGACAAGAAAAATTATATATAATCCAATGTAAACAAAAAACTTTATTGTTGATTTTCTCAAAACTCGATGTTTGGTCTTTGACACACCATTGCATAACAGGGTCCATATATGAAATATACAGAGAGAAAGTATTGCGATCATGTCAAAAATTCGATGTCGAGATTTTGATGGATATACATGTTTTGAGGTCCCCTGAGTCCAAAAAAGTGGGTCACGCAAATTGGTTTCTGTGTGTGTGTCTGTGTGGACATTTTTAACCATGAAGGAAATGAGCTTTGAGGCTGAAATTTTATATTTAAATTAAATGAGTTAAACCGGTCTTGTACTAGACCGACGATATATACAAATCAATTTTTTTTTAATTTTATATTAAAAAAAAAAATAATTTACAAGAAAAATATTTTTTCAAATCTTGTGAGGGGGAGGGTAATTACCCCCTTTATTCCTCCCCTCCTTGAACAGAGGGGCCTAGAGAACAAGTTTTGAGGGTTTAAATATTTTAGATTTTTATAAATGCTGTACCCCAGATTTCCGACAATTAAAAGCTGCACAATTGTCTGACATGGGCGTAGCCAGGGGGAGGCAGGGGGCCATTGCCCCACCTGGCTTGTCCTAAAAATTAAAAAAAAAAAAAAAAAACAAATAAATATATATTTTTCCTATTAGAAATTGTTTTTTAAAGTCCGAATCCACTACATTAATTTAATTTTTTTTTTATTTAAATAAATAATTAATAATCTATGTATATATTAATTTGCCCCCCCCTCCCTCTCGCCCTAACGAGGGGTTGGCCTCACCCTAACAAGATGTCTGGCTACGCCCATGTTGTCTGATTATAAGTGAAATTACTCCACTTGAAACTTTAGGGAAACGTCTTTAATGATTCTTCTATTATTTAGCAACTGGGGTTTAATAATTAATTAATAAAACTTGGAATACAGGCTTTAACGATTTTATTTGGCTAATGATAAATGAAATAAATTTATTCTACAAGAGGCGGTAAATTCTCTGATCCAATTCGTGTATAGGCTGATCGAATCCATTCGTCAAATTTATTTTTCATTTCTTCATTCATTGTCTCTCGATATCCTCCATTTAATCCTGAGCGCATAAAAGGTTGCGATTGATTTTTCATCCCTGGAAAGAATAAATTATTACATTCTGATTTAACTAGATATATTTAACAATATTTTGTGAGCATCTTTATTTGTTTAAAGGTGTACATGTACATCAAGTGGCTTACACTTTTCTCACTTTGATTCTCTCGATAGAGAAATGCATTGCAGTGGGCGTAGCGAGCGTAACTCGCGCCCGGGGCACAATACCTTTTTAGCGCCTCACCTTTTTAACACCTTTTTAGCCCCCCCCCATTCGAAAACCATATAATATTATATGTAAAATATGTAGGCCTAATATTATATTACACTGGCAGTAAATTTAAAATATATTTTCCAGAAATCAATTATAATAAAAATAAAAATTATCCAGCAATTTTTTGTTTTGCTTACCATTTGGCGGCCCTTTGTGAGTAGCGCCCGGAGCATGATGACCCCCTTCCCCCCACCTCTCGCTACGCCACTAGCTACTATCTATCTATTAAACACAACTCAAGGCATGTGATACATCGTTTCTGGATAAAATTTCACGTAGAATAAGAATTTGCAGACGAAATTTTAATATCTCTAATAATTTTCGATTAATTGATACAAATTCTAAAAATATGAGATTTTTAATTTAACCACTTCTTAAACATATGATACGCGGAAAATATGCGGGATTCAATGAGGATTAAGAATCTATTTTTGTTATTTTTGTATCTCAATTATTTTTCGAGTTATACTCAAAAAACGATACAAAATTTGAGAAGGCTTAAATTCATTAAACATAAAGGGTAGAAGACATTTAAGATATCGAATAAATTTTGTATTTAATGCAGATAACGAATCAATAAACACAAATTTTATATCTTTTTTAGTTTTTAGCAAATTTACCAAAATTCAAGCAAACATAGATGTCACATTCTCTTATTAAATAGAGCAAACTAGTAATTGACATAAATGTGTAAGATTCAGGATTTAGTGCTGATTCTAATGCACTATTCACCATTTCTATATATTGAATAGTTTTTTTATTATTTTGAAAAAAAAAATTCATCTGTCAAAATAAATTAAAATCGGTTTTTTATTATTTCTAGGACAATCCTTGGCCGAAAATGAATTGTTTTGGTTAGAATATTTTATATTTTAATTTATTCAATCGATATCAAACCCTAAATGTGTTTATTTAATTAAAAAACAATAAATTAGAAAATATTGGCGGGAGTTGACATTCGAAGTCGCGAGTGTCATCAATAAACCCTCATTTTATGTGGGCGTAGCTAAATAGGAAAATTCATATGGCTTTATAATTGATTCAAGAGACCAGTTTTGCATTTTGCCTCAAATCCGTGAATAAATAAGAGAGATTTAGCGATTTTTTGAAAAGCGATCTCGCTCGAGACGAAAGGCTTAGACAAGAGTTACGCAAGTCTCCCTGGCTGATCTCTGGGCGCCGATCGATTTGGAAAAAAAAATTTGATGCTCTTCCATTAGTTGAAATAGTTGTCAAATTGATTGATTTCATCTGTTTATACTCAAATTTTATAAAATTTAATTCTAAAAATGGCTATAAAATCTTATAATGTTGTAAATTAAGGAATCTTAGAAATTTTTTACTTTCTCTTACCTATGTATATATGTAATATATATATAGAGAGAAAGTATTGGATTCATGTCAAAAATTCGATGTCGAGATTTTGATGGATCTTCACGTTTTGAGGTCCCCTGAATCCAAAAAAGTGGTTTTCGCGACATGGTCTGTCTGTGGGTGTGTGGGTGGGTGTGTGGGTGGGTGGGTGTGTGTTCAATTTTAAGCATGAAGGAATTGAGCTACGAGGTTGAAATTTTATATTTAAGTTAGGCACCCCCCATGGGACGTGACACGAAGCTTTTTAACAAAATCGACCAAAGAGTACTAGTACTTTACTGATTCACTTTTTCAGTTTTTTTTCGATTTTCTCAAAATTCGCTCCAACGATTTTTTTTTAAATTCAAAAATCAATTATTTTTTAGATGCTCTTTAAAATGTATATTCTCATTTTGTGATTGAAATCTTCTGAAGGCCACTTTACTCTTGTACTCCATAGAAAAGATAGGAGAAATGGTTGCCATGGTAACAAAATATAAATATTTTCCCATACTTATAAATTTTACATCGCCCACGGGGCGTGGTGTAGAGGTTAGCGTGCTAACCTCATATACCAAACGTCGCGGGTTCGGACCCCAGGCAGTCCGATGATTTTATTTAAGCCATCTGGATACCAGATGGCTTAAATAAAAATGCCTGGACCCTAATATATATAAATTCATAAATAACGGTTATCGTAAATGTCTTATATGGCCTGAGCTGCCGAAAAGACAGTGTGAATGTGTGTGTGAGTGTGAGTGTGAATGAGAAAAAAAAAGTGTGAATGTTTTAAAAAAAAAAAAAAAAAAATTTTACATCTTGAAAATCGAATGTACCCTACTGTCGGAAACTAAATACATGTCGACACAAAAAATCTGGTGAGACAAGCACAGTACACAACTTTCGATTACCGAAGGTAAGAGAAAGTTGTGTGCTGTGCGCCAGTCACACCAGATTTTTTATACATGTTGTGGGTTTTGTATAAACAACGATTTGGTAAAATAAAATTAACAAGTCTCAAAAAATTGAAAGCTGAATTGATAAAAACAAGGACTAGAATATTGTCACAAGAGGACATAAAATTTCATTCAATTCTGATATGAAATGAAATTTTTTTTTAAGAGCGAGTCCTTTGAAAAAAGTTGGCTCCGCATGGACCCCGAGCACATTCATTGGGCGGGTCTAAACCTTTAGAGCGCTAATTTAACGAAACTATTGGAGCTAGAAGGCTAGAAATTTTATATACACGTAGGCAAACATTCAGAGAATATAGATCAATGATCCTTTTGACTTGAATATCTCCAGGGGCGCCGGAAAAAATTTGAATCAGGAGGGGGGGGGCAATAAATTTTTTTTTAGAAAATTAAAATAATTTAATATGTTCAAATAGTATAAAACAAAATTAAGTCTACTATAAAACTTTAAAAATTTTAAATAAAATCACAATTTTAATAAAATTAAAATTTTAAAAAATTTGCTTGCTAGTGATTTTATCAAAAATCTTTGGAAAAAAATGAATTTCTTACTCTTTTAATTTTTTTAATTTAGAAGATTTTATTTTTCAAAAGTAAAAATATATCATTTTTAAAAATAAATCAAATAAAAGAAGACATATTGCCCCCCCTCTGCCCCCACCCCCCTATAGGATGCCAGGGGGGCAATGCACCCTTGCCCCCCCCCCAGTTCCGGCGCCTATGAATATCTCCACTGTTTTAAGAGGTATAATTATGAATATACGGTTAGAAAGAATGGTTCTTCAGCTAAAGATTTCACCATTTATTTTTTTCCTATCATTCTATTTTACCGCGCTGCGGGAAATTCTAATTTGAAAGTTTAAAACTCTTTGCATTCCAAATTCATAAATCAATTATTTTTTACATGCTCTTTAAAATGTATATTCACACACTTTACTCTTGTACTTCATAGGAAAGATAGGGGAATGTGTCTTTTTCCTTATCCTTTTCATTCATTGTATATTTCAATATACTGTACAACTATACTGTATAACTATGTATAGGAAAGATTTAACATCTTGAAATATATCTCGACACAAACACCTACGGGCTTGGTCTAGTTGGTAGCGTGCCTCCCTTCTATACCGAACGTCGGCCCAGGGCGCCATTTGGATACCACCGAATGGCTTAAATAGAAATGCCCGACCCCCAATAGATATATTAATAATTAACGATTATCGTCAAAGTCTTAAATGGCCTAATTTGCCGAAAATACTGTGTGAATGTGAGTGTGAGTGTGAATGTGAGTGTTTAAAAAAAATAAAAAAAATCTGGTGTGACAAGCACAGCCAAAGTTAAGAGAAATTTGTGTGACCATAATATCAAATTTTTTTTTCTACGATTCTTTAAAATTCTTTTTAATCTGTCCGAAGATATAATTTTAATTTATTATTTTATTTTCTTAGAAAAGAGGGGGGAAGGCGCGCCTTGGCCAAGAGCAATAATCAGAGAGGAGGGGAGGCGGAGGCAGACTCCGCCCCTCCTTTGTTCGAATTAAGAGTCGTTATAATTACACAGAGAAAAGAAATAAAACTTTGAATCTTCAAATGTCTCTAACTCGCAAACCGCTTCTTCAATTTGCATCGGATTTTTTGTAATGAGTTTAGAATTTCCTAGAGAATATTTAGATGAAGCTAAAATTTAATATTTAAACATTTATTTTTTCATTATATCTTACCATCCGATTAGCCAATCAGATGAGAGTAAAAAGGATCATTGATCTATATTCTCTGAATTTTTGCCTACGTGTATATAAAATTTCTAGCCTTCTAGCTCCAATGGTTTCGTTAAATTAGCGCACTAAAGGTTTAGACCCGCTCAACGAACAAGGGCGGTCCCAGAGGGGGGGTCAAGGGGGTCGTGACCCCCCCAAAATCTTTTTTTTAACTTAACTTTTTTTTCCCACTCACTCTCCCATTCACACAATCTTTTCGGCAACATAGGCCATTTAAGACTTAAACGATACTCATATTTGATTAATATATATTTATTGGGGTCCAGGCCCATTTATTTATATTATAAAAAAAAAAAAAAATAGTGACCCCCCAAAATGTAAGGCTAGGACCGCCCTTGTCAACGAATGTGCTCGGGGTCCATGCAGAGCCAATTTTTCTCAAAGGACAAAAAGATTTCATTTCATATCATATCAGAATTGGATGAAATTTTATGTTCTCTTTTTACGTAAAATTCAGCTTTCAATTATTGAGACTTGTTAATTTTATTTTACCAACTCGTTGTTTATAAACAACCCACAACATGTATACAAAATCTGGTGTGACAAGCAGAGCAGATTTTTTGTGTCGACATGAATTTAGTTTCCGACAGTACGGTACATTCGATTTTCAAGATGTAAAAGTATGGGAAAATATTTATATTTTATTACCATAGCAACCATTTCTCCTATCTTTCCTATGAAATACAAGAGTAAAAATAAAGTCTGCTCCAAACAATTCTGAGGGCAAAATGAGAATATATATTTTAAAGAGCATCTAAAAAATAAATGATTTTTGAATTTTAATCAAAAATTTGTTTGAGCGAATTTAGAGAAAATCGAAAAAAACTGAAAAAGTACATCAGTAAAGTACTAGTACTCTTTGAGGGATTTTTTTCAAAAGCTTCATGTCGCGTCCCAGGGGGGTTTCGTTCTTGAGATATTTTGTTCACAGACAGACAGACAGACACACAGACAGACCATGTCGCGAAAACCACTTTTTTTGATTCAGGGGGCCTCAAAGCGTGTATATCCATCAAAATCGAATTTTTGACATGAATCCAATACTTTCTCTCTATATATATTAACATATATAGAGGCAAGGGAAAGTAAAAATTTTAAGATCCCTTAATTTTCAACATTATAAGATTTTATAGCCATTTTAAGAATTAAATTTTATAAAATTTGAGTATAGACAGATGAAATCAATCAATTCGACAATTATTTCAACTAATGGAAGAGCATCAAATTTTTTTCTAAATCGATCGGCGCCGAGAGATCAGCCAGGGAGACTTGCGTAACTCTTGTCTAAGCCTTTCGTCTCGAGCGAGATCGCTTTTCAAAAAATCGCTAAATCTCTCTTATTTATTCACGGATTTGAGGCAAAATGCAAAACTGGTCTCTTGAATCAATTATAAAGCCATATGAATTTTCCTATTTAGCTACGCCCACATAAAATGAGGGTTTATTGATGACACTCACGACTTCGAATGTCAACTCCCGCCAATATTTTCTAATTTATTGTTTTTTAATTAAATAAACACATTTAGGGTTTGATATCGATTGAATAAATTAAAATATAAAATATTCTAACCAAAACAATTCATTTTCGGCCAAGGATTGTCCTAGAAATAATAAAAAACCGATTTTAATTTATTTTGACAGATGAATTTTTTTTTTCAAAATAATAAAAAAACTATTCAATATATAGAAATAGTGAATAGTGCATTAGAATCAGCACTAAATCCTGAATCTTACACATTTATGTCAATTACTAGTTTGCTCTATTTAATAAGAGAATGTGACATCTATGTTTGCTTGAATTTTCGTAAATTTGCTAAAAACTAAAAAAGATATAAAATTTGTGTTTATTGATTCGTTATCTGCATTAAATACAAAATTTATTCGATATCTTAAATGTCTTCTACCCTTTATGTTTAATGAATTTAAGCCTTCTCAAATTTTGTATCGTTTTTTGAGTATAACTCGAAAAATAATTGAGATACAAAAATAACAAAAATAGATTCTTAATCCTCATCAAATCCCGCATATTTTCCGCGTATCATATGTTTAAGAAGTGGTTAAATTAAAAATCTCATATTTTTAGAATTTGTATCAATTAATCGAAAACTATTAGAGATATTAAAATTTCGTCTGCAAATTCTTATTCTACGTGAAATTTTATCCAGAAACGATGTATCACATGCCTTGAGTTGTGTTTAATAGATAGATAGTAGCTAGTGGCGTAGCGAGAGGTGGTGGGGGAAGGGGTCATCATGCCCCGGGCGCTACTCACAAAGGGCCGCCAAATGGTAAGCAAAACAAAAAATTGCTGGATAATTTTTATTTTTATTATTAAATATTTTTCGAGATCTATATATCCGGTGGCCTGGTGCAATGGATAGCACGCCTATGCCCCGGAAAGGCGGAGATCCTGGGTTCGATTCCCGGGGGCCATGGGATGTTTGGCCTCACCAATAAAAAACACTCACATGTCTTGTTGAATATTTTTATTATAATTGATTTCTGGAAAATATATTTTACCCTTTATGTTTAATGATATTAATTAAGCCTTCTCAAATTTTGTATCGTTTTTTGAGTATAACTCGAAAAATAATTGAGATACAAAAATAACAAAAATAGATTCTTAATCCTCATCGAACCCCGCATATTTTCCGCGTATTTTATTTAATAAATTAAAACTTTCATATCATTGATCTTTTTGATAAAATAAAAAAAAAATTTCTCGAAGTCTTTGGCAAAGACCTTCAGATAAATTCCTCCTTTGCAAAAACTTCCGTTTAATATTGAAAATTAATATTAAATCTATTTAGTTATTATTTAAGAAAAAACTGTGTTGGTTTATGTCATATTTTTGATTTATTCGTTTTTATTTATTTATTTTTTTTTTAATCTAATTTAAAAAATAAAATACATGCAAAAATTGGGTGCTTATTTAATTATTCAACTTTTTTTATTATCCTGGCAGTAAGAGATAGAGAGAAGGGGTAGAGAGGAGAAAGGGAAGGTTGAACCTCCCCTCCGCTTCCTCTTTGTTTCGACTTCAGCATAGATCGAATAATATTTCCGATTGTTGTTTTAATTTAATAATAGAAGCTTCGTTTAATAAAGAAATTCCCATTTTAATAATCTTATTCCTTTGTTAGCATCTTGTTGAACGACTTGCCGCCAGGATGCAGCACCAAATAGCAAATATTTGGATAACTTGAGCGAGTTGCTGTACCTATCAATTTGTTTTTAAAATTTATTATTTTGCCCGCGAAAGATTATTAGACTAAAATAAAAAAAAGTAATGGGCTTCTTTTTTAATAATTTTTAATTATTTGAAATTTAAAAAAAAAATTTTTTCTTACATTATAAATTCCTGAATGACCTGAAGTGAGCGTATAAAAATTTCAAGTTTATGAATGTGCTCCAATATATTTATATTCTTTGGATAGATGGATTCTTTGATTGCTTTTGGCGGTCAGTCAGTGATTGAGCCCGGCACGTTTATGTTTGTGTCAGTGATAATGTTTCTTTTTTTTCTCAAGAATTGAAAAGTGTGTGCCTTGTGATGTAGGATATAAAATTTCTTATTAAATGGTGAGTTTATTTTTTTTTCATAAAACATCATTAATATCGAAATAAAATATAATAATGCTAAAAACGAAATATTCTCTCCTGTCTCTGTGTGAAACATAAAATGCTCGAACTCTCTGTCTGTGAACAAAATATTTAAACGAGGATGAAATTTTATTTTTAAGTTAGTTACCCCCTTGTTTTTTTTTTTTTTTTTTTTTACTCGGTAGCCATCCTGATTGTTTGAGCACCAAAAATTAATATTATTTTATTAAGCCATTTTATACACCAATAAAAGTTTAATATTTTATTTTATTACGTTGCTATTTTAAGAATTCTTCAAAGTGCCTCACTGGCCTTGTTGTAGTGGGTATCTTATTGGACATTTGCACCAAGGGCCGCGGGTTCGCATCCCATCCCATGCGACAAAAATTTATTTAAATTGTATTGCCTACCAATCAATTAAAATAAATAGGAATGGGGTCTAAATGGCTAAATACTAAATCTCTAAATGGTCTAAATACTAGGGTAGATGCCGAAAAAGACCATAAATAAAAAAATCTGGTGTGACTGGTCGCACAGCACACAACTTTCTCTTACCTTCGGTAATCAAAAGTTGTGTTATGTCACACCAGATTTTTTTGTCGACATATATTTAGTTTCCGACAGTAGCCTACGGTACATTTGAATTCAAGATGTAAAATATATAATCATAAAAATATTTATATTTTGTTAGAACCATTTCTCCTATCTTTCCTATGGAGTACAAGAGTAAAGCGGTCTTCGGAAGATTTCAATGGGAAAATGAGAATAGACATTTTAAAGAGCATCCAAAAAATAATTGATTTATGAATTTTAATCAAAATCGTTGGAGCGAATTTTGAGAAAATCGAAAAAAAAAAAAAAAACTGAAAAACTACATCAGTAAAGTACTAGTACTTTTTGGCCGATTTTGTTTAAAAGCTTATTTTCACGCCCTAGAGGGTACCTAACTTGAAATTTCAACCTCCTAGCTCAATTCCTTCATGCTTTAAATGGAACCCAGACACACAGACAGAGAGACCATGTCGCGAAAACCACTTTTTACTTTCTCTTACCTCTATATATATGTGAATATATATAGAATAGAATAGAAATTCGATGTCGAGATTTTGATGGATATACACGTTTTGAGGTCCCCTGAATCCAAAAAAGTGGTTTTCGCAACATCGTGTCTGTCTGTGAACAAAATATCTCAAGAACGAAAAGAGCTAGGAGGTTGAAATTGTATATTTAAGTTAGGACGTGACACGAAGCCTTTGAACAAAATAGACCAAAAGGTACTAGTAATTTACTGATGCACTTTTTCAGTTTTTTTCGATTTTTTCAAAATTCACTCAAAACGTGTATATTCATCAAAATCTCG
The DNA here is from genome assembly GCA_023213315.1 of Euborellia annulipes. NCBI lineage: Eukaryota > Metazoa > Arthropoda > Insecta > Dermaptera > Anisolabididae > Euborellia > Euborellia annulipes. The sequence continues at coordinate 13,051 of JAKCPI010003577.1, forward strand.
ACATCGAATACATATACGGTACATATAAGTAAGAGAAAGTAAAATAAAACACTTAATTTGAAACCAAAATCCCTCGTGGTTGAAATCTTGATCTAAACACACTGAATATAAAATAAAACAATTAACGCGTTTAATAAAAAAAAAACTAAGCATCGAGATGCGAGAGAGAACTGAACGCTTTGGTTTTATGGAAGCCGTTAGGCAACGCTCTAAGGGGAAGTCCCTCGCTTCCCACTCATGCTCTTTTTCCTCCCCCTTAGCGTTCTCTTACGCTCTAGCCAATCAGATTGAGATATTAGGGTGCCTCCCCCTCCATAATCGGGTCAAGAAATAACCATAAATTCATGAAAATCACATATTAGGAAAAAATCTGGTGTGACTGGTCGCAAAGCACACCTTCGGTATACTGGCACTAAATTTAAAATATATTTTCCAGAAATCAATTATAATAAAAATAAAAATTATCCAGCAATTTTTTGTTTTGCGGATCATTTGGCCCCCTTTATGAGTAGCGCCCGGGGCATGATGACCCCCCTAGCCCCCCCCCCATCGCTACGCCCCGATGCAATGCCTACTGCATATATCGGGAAAGTGAGTGTTTGTTGGTGTTGGTCGAGGGTCCTGTGATCGGGTGCAAAAGGAACCACATCGATGCCCCGGAAAGGCTGGAGATCCTGGGTTCAATTCTCGGCGACGTTTAGCCCACCAACAAATAAACATACTCAAAAAATAGTTTTAAAAATTAAGACCTAGTCTTTAGAAAAATATTCTTTTTTTAAGTTTAATCAAATTAAAAGTGAGCAATTTTTTTGACCTTTTCTTAATCGCATGGCTTCAATTCCTTCCTCATGATTGACCATTAAATTTGAACGCATCTTTTCGAAACTTAAATGATCAGTGAGTTTTCTTAAATCCTCTTCACTTAATTCACAGCCAAGAAATTTCGCTGAATTTATCACTACCGATCTTAAATCCTAAAAAAAAGAAAATAAAAGATTACAAAAAGCAATTTACAAAAGCAATTTATAGCTGTGTTGTTTGTTATATTAATAAGAAAGTAGAAAATGATAGATGCAGCTAAGATTTTTTCTTTGTTTGTTTAATTATTACAGCTGATGTTTCGGTTCTGTGTTTGAACCATCATCAGAACTGGCGAAAAGTCATTATGAAAGTGTCATAGTTGATTTTTATACATTGTTGAACAAACTTATATTTAATAAATATATAAGCACAGTATGCAATGAGCAGCAGCGTAACTAGCCTTTGAGGGCGGAGGGGGCGAAGGTCAACAAGGGCTTCGTTTTTTAAGTTATAATATAATTTAAAAGAAAACTATCCGTGTTTTTGGACAATCTATGGAAAGAATATGATAAAATCACCGTCCCTGGGCTATATTTTAGATGCCTTAGGGCGCCTATGTCGGTATAGAGGGGCGTCAAAGGCTTGATGCGCCTGGGGCGGAGGGGGCGAGCGCCCCCCTTCGCCCCCACCTAGTTACGCTACTGGCAATGAGCTAGTACATGAATGAGCATATTGAGGTATTTTTATGTTCATTGCATACTGTGTATATATTTATTATTGTTCAACAATGTATAAAATCCACTATGACACTTTCGTATTGACTTTTCGCCAGCTCTGAAGATGGTTCAAACTCAGAACCGAAACGTCAGCTGTGTGAATTAAATAAATAAAGAAAAAACCTTAGCTGCTCTCATTTTCTACCCTCTTATAAATAAAATCAAATATTGGATTTACTCCAAATACTATCCATAATTAAATACTATAAATTATTGTTTGTTTTTTTAATACCTACTTTTTTCATTTCTGCAAAAGAATTTATAAGAACATTTGGTTCATTTTTGAGTCGCCAATATTTAGCTACATGATCCCAGTAAGGTGTGAAAACAACTGGAATAAAAAAAAAGGTCAATTAATTAATTAAGATCGCCCTTGACCTATGGCTCGGAGGTAGAGCAGTTGCTTCTGGTGCAAAAAGTCAAGGGTTCGCATTCAGAAAAATTTATTTCAATTGAATTGGTTACCATTCAATTGAACAGGGTCCAAATGGCCTCAGATGCCGAAAAAAGACCTTAAATTTATAAAAATATTAATTAAGATCTTTATTACTCATAAAATAATTACAAACTGCATCATTTATTAATGAAGAATATGTGAATTGACGAAATGCGCTGTGAAGGGAAGCAGCCAGGAAGGAATCCTCTATTGATTAAACAAACTCCTCTAAACAAGACATTCCGGCCAAATTTAGTGGAGTTTGTTTCAACAATAGAGGATTCCTTCCTGGCTGCTTCCCTTCACAGCACATCTCGTCAAGCATTGGTTAAATAAATTTGTAGTACTTCATGGCCTCAAGCTCTTCCTTCATATTCATGATGCGATTATAGTTTGGGCCTTTCAAAGAGCTTCATATAAAATTTTTAAATTTAGGAGGTCAAAATTAATTTAAAACCCCCGACATAACATTTTTAGAAATAGGAGTGAAAAAAATAAATAATCTATCAAAATTACGAACGGCGAATTCTCGACAAGTCAAAAATAATCGGAATAATGATGTTTCTATTAAAAAATGTTTTATTTTATTTTTAATTTCTTACCAATGTCACTGAGAAACGCTTCATAAAATTTCTCCTTAGAACCCGTATATCCATTAATTAAGCAGTTGTGATTGAAATACGATTCAGCGATATCACGGGCATCTCTGTACGAATAAATTATCTACAACAAAATAATTTGTGAAGTTGTAATGTGGCTGTTGTATTGCAATATTTTAACAATACGAAATGAAACTCGGGGGAATTTGCAGCGAGTTGAGGCCAATTTCCACTAGCTTCGTGCCTCTGCCGTGCAATGCCGACTACCGTAATCGCTCAAACGGACTTGCTATTTAAATAGCATTGGAGAGCTGCAGACGCCACGGCAGGGGCACGGCACGTCTGGTCTAGTGGAAATTGAAACGGCCTCTCCAATGCTTTTAAATAGAAAGTTTGTTTGAGCGATTACGGCCGACGCAGCGGCACGACCTAGTGGAAATTGTCCTTTATTGAATAATGGCATCTTCAGTCCTTTTTTTGAGTGGGTGAACTCAAATGACGGCGCTCTGAGTCAAATTGTAGAGTTGTCCCTTCGTGGGTATTGGTATACAGAATTTAAAAGCTTGTACAGAATTAAAAGCATACATAAGTATATACAACAAAATAAATAAATAATCTACGCAGCAACTGTCAAGTAAAATTGTGGACAGAGCGGTGTGCTGCAACAGCTGAGAAGAAATTTAATATCTACTTGACTCACCTTAGGCTTGACAGTCCAAATTTGGTCTGGGAGTAACTCAGGTGTCAGGTGGGTTTTGATTACCCGAGGTGAGGACATTTTGGCGGCTCTGGCCAGATTGTCTAAGAAATCAGGATCCCCCGAGTGCATGTCCTCTTCCGATTGGATGCATCCGAATCTGAATTTACAATATAGATTTGTTAATTATTTTTTATTTTTGACAATAATAAACAAATTGCTCATGTAATACATGTAGGGCCATATACCGTATATTATTGCTAGGAGAGAGCCTTGCCATAGTCTTGGCCAAGTAAACTTAGGTAGACTCTCAAATATTTTGGTATTTTTTCAATTTGAACTATTTATTTGTTTTTAACTTTTGCAAATTTTTGACAAAATTACTGAACATTGATTACCCGAGGTGAGGACATTTTGGCGACTCTGATCCGATTGTCTAAGAAATCAGGATCCCCCGAGTGCATGTCCTTTTCCAGTACATTAATATCATTTACCTTATTACTACCCCGTATATATAAAGCGCTAGCCACTCGCTTCCGTTGTATGTGACTGTTTACCACTCTCTCTCGCTGAGGCCGAAGTGTTAAAGCCCGCCGAATGTGGTTGGGCCACTTTTGCCGTGTATTAGATTTCGCTCCGAAAAAAAGTGGCAAAACGACCCACCCTAATGACCACTGCAACCAAAAGGGCAACTCACCCCTAGTAGGTCCTATTAAATGTATCCAAATTGCTTATTTAATAAAAAGGACATAACTTACTCAAGAAATGGAGATCTACTATTTAAATATTCTTTAGAAGCTCGATCATAATTTAAATTATTCACCAACAGCCAGACCATTTCTTGAGTCCATGTTGTACCTAAAAACATATATAATTTAGATATACAATAGATACATATTATTATACAATGGAACCTTGCTTAACGAGCTTAATTCGTTCCAGAATCAAACTCGTAAAGCGAAACACTCGTTATGCGAAACAATTTTTCTCATATAAATTAATGTAAAATACGATAATCCGTTCCATGTCGAATTTAATTCTGTATAAAAAGTTCAAAAAAAAAACAACTAAAAAAATCAAAATATAATAATAAAAAACTTAAAAAAAAATGCTTTTATTAAATTGAACTAAAAAGAGAGAAATAATTTCATTTTTGTTGTTCAAATTGTTGAATATTTATGACTTAAAATAAAAGCGTGGGCGCTTCAAGCGCCAATTATTTCTCTCTTTTTATTTCAATTTAAATAAAAGCATTTTTTTTTTTTTAAGTTTTTTATTATATTTTTTAATCATCTGGTATCCAAATGGCTTAAATAAAATCATCGGACTGCCTGGGGTCCGAACCCGCGACGTTTAGTATAGGAGGTAGGCACACTACCTACTACACCAAGCCTGGGGGCTTTTTTAAATTAATATACTAACATGTTATTCTAAAAAGTAAAAATGAAATATTTTACTCGCCTGCTTTGGGAAAACTGCACACCCAGACATCATCTTCTCTCACTTGAAAATTTTTCACTCTGGAATAATGTTGGACATAATGTCCCGGCATGATACATCCTCCTTGCATACGAAAAACGCCTTTGTCATAACGACCCATCGAATTTTGAGTCAGATAGGTGACCAAAGGAGACTCTACTTGTTCAAACATTACTGCAAAAGAATGCAGTTAGATTAGTATAATAAAATTTATCCAAGGACTTTATTAAATAATTTATTTTTAATTGACATTATTATATTAACTACAGAGAATAAACTTCATAAGGTATAAACAGAGAAGGAAAAAAAGATTCTATCTCTCCTGTTTATATTGTGATAAAATAGCTAAGTCTAATTATATAAGATAGTGCGCATGTAATTTACTAGAATTCTTTATTCCAAATAGCATATATTGGTTTCCCTAATTCTATGCTAGGTAGGATCAGGGGCGCGGATACGAATTGGGGGGAATCAGGGGGATTCCCCCCGAGTTCGAAAAAATACCTTTTTTTCGCAAATTAAAATTTATTTTTAATGTAAAATTTTTTAAAATTAATACTTAAAAATTTGATGTGTATTTATATTCTGGCAAACAAAATCAGAATGCGCTTTATAAAATTACCGAAATTAAAAAAAAATCTGGTGTGACTGGCGACACAACTTTCTCTTACCTTCGGTAATCGAAAGTTGTGTACTGTGCTTGTCACCACCAGATTTTTTGTGTCGACATGTATTAGTTTCCGACAGAGGGTACATTCGATTTTCAAGATGTAAAATTTATAAGTGTGGAAAAATATTTATATTTTGTTACCATGGCAACCATTTCTCCTATCTTTTCTATGGAGTACAAGAGTAAAGTGGTCTTCAGAAGATTTCAATCACAAAATGAGAATATACATTTTAAAGAGAATATAAAAAATAATTGATTTTTGAATTTTAAAAAAAATCGTTGGAGCAAATTTTGAGAAAATGAAAAAACTGAAAAACTACATCAGTAAAGTACTAGTACTTTTGGGCCGATTTTGTTCAAAAGCTTCGTGTCACGTCCCATGAGGGTGCCTAACTTAATGTAAAATTTCAACCTCCTAGCTCTTTCGTTCTTGAGATATTTTGTTCACAGACACACAGACAGACACACACACAGACAGACCATGTCGCGAAAACCACTTTTTTGGATTCAGGGGACCTCAAAACGTGAAGATCCATCAAAATCTCGACATCGAATTTTTGACATGAATCCAATACTTTCTCTCTATATATATATATTACATATATACATAGGTAAGAGAAAGTAAAAAATAGTGTGCTGTGCGACGAGTCACACCAGATTACCCCCCGAGAAACACCTCTGGATCCGCCCTTGGGTAGGATGTCCTAGTTTGACATTAGTTAAAGTGTTAAATTTATATATTGTTAAATACCATAATATCGGGAATGTAATAAATCCTTAACCATATTTAAAAAAAGACAGTGAGTATGTTTAACTATATTAACTGTTAGCTACTGGTTGTGATTATCGGTAATTAATATCAAATGGAGGATACAAACCGAGGCAGTCCTCGGTGACCCAGGTGTGACTTCCTGCAGCCTTGAACAGTTGCACCTAAAGACTGCCGAATGAGGCTTTGCAAGACCCAAAGTGATCCCCTCTCCATTAATTTTTTTTGGTGAAAGGCTCATTCACACTAGGAGAAAGTTATTCAATTAACTTGTCAATCCAGTCGGTTCCTCTCTCTCTGAGGCTCTTGCTCGTCTCCTGATATTCAATATTTTGACTAGTCTTTTGATATATTTCAAGAAATTAACACCTTACTTAACTAAAGTCAAGGGAGTATTTTTTAAAATAAATTTTTGCTATTAATTGTGGTTTATTTTAGGTAGTAATTAATAATAGGTTACAATTTAACTAAAAAAAATTTCAACGTTTCAGTCACTATTTCTGTTGTACTGTATTTATTCACTTCGAAAAGAAAACATTATCTGAGGGACATGGGCGTAACTAGAGAATTTGGCTGGGGGGGGGCATGGGACCAGCTACCCTCCGGTGGGCCTGGAAAGCTCCATATTCTAAATTTTCTTGGGGCAAGGAGCTTTCTGGGAGGGGGGGGGGAAGGCCCTCCCCGGCACCCCCTAGTTACGCCCATGCTGAGGAACTTGATTTATTTTTCACTTTGAAATAAAGTACTTTTTTGTTAAAAATTTTCAATCATGTTTTGTACGTAAATGCAAATGCAGATCACAGAATCCATGAATTTGATTCAATTTGAACCATATAAATTTGTGTATGAACAAACAGGTTCATTTCTGTAAGATGCATAAATTGATACTAGAGCTAAGAGTGAACGGATAAAACTGCTTTGATTGTTTTTATGTTATATACGGTAATAAAATTGTTTAAAATAATAAAATTATTTACACTTTACTTTAAATTAAAATTGGGCAAACAATGAAAATGCAAAGGGGAAGGGGGGGGGGCGATAGGCGTTAGTCAAACTCCAAAAAAGGGCAATGGGCCAAAAAAGGTTGGGAACCACCATGGGCGTACCCAGACATCTTGTTAGGGAAGGGGGGCAACCCCTCGTTAGGGCGAGAGAGGGGGCGTTTGCAATTAATTTATACATAGATTATTAATTATTTATTTAAATAAAAAAAAAAAATTAAATTAATCTAGTGGATTGGGACGTTAAAAAAAATTCCCAATGGAAAAAATATATATTTGTTTTTTATTTTTTTATTTTTAGGACAAGCCAGGGAGGGGCAAAGGCCCCCCTGCCTCCTCCTGGCTACGCCCACTGATCTAGAGAGTGAATTGCCAAAGCCGTTTTTGGTTGTTTGTTTTTGACAGTATTGTTTGTAACTTTTAGAGCTGCTTCATTTCACCTATGTGCCCTCGGGGCTTGGTGTAGAGGTTAGCGTGCTAACTTCGTATACCAAACGTCGCGGGTTCGGACCCCAGGCAGTCCGATGATTTTATTTAAGCCAATTGGATACCAAATGGCTTAAATAAGAATGCCTGGCCCCCATATATGTATATTAAATCAATAACGGTTATCGTCTAAAGTCTTAAATGGCCTGAGTTGCCGAAAAGACAGTGTGAATGTGTGTGTGAGTGTGAGTGTGAATGAGAAAAAAAGTGTTAATGTTTTTTTTTTTCAAAAAAAAAAAAAATTTTCACCTATGTAGACCGATAGTAGGTATAGGTTTTATCTTTGTGGCATTTTTTGCACTCAATTCTGTAAACACGCCGAAGGCGGTTGTTTAATTAATAGGAGATAATTTTATTTATTTTTTTTTTTTTAAATCGGTTTCTGAAGTCATATAGCGGTTTAATATTTATTATTTTTAATATTTATTGTGCCGATGACTATCCGTGGACGTTCCACATGCTCATTCTTTAAGGTCACCCACTCAAAGTTTCGACGAACTTCATATTGCTTAACCTCAAGACAAGGGCGGATCCAGAGGTGTTTCGGTAAATCTGTATTATAGTGTTCGGTCACGTGATCCAAAGTGGCCACGCCCCCTTTGAGGCGGGGCAAAACTATACGCACTTGGTCATTGGTCGCCTGGCGATGAATGAATTGACTGCCGCGAGTTTCAAAAACATGCTTTTTGAATAAAACTGTTTCTGACCGAAGTAAGCCGAGAATTCCCTAGTTGTTTTTAATTTTTTTAATCTAAGGAAACCGAACTGCTACCGAAAGGCCGAAACAATTAGATCGGGACCCCTGCAAGTTGTTTTACACTAGTGCGTCTTCGGTTCGTCTTCCTTCGGTCAAAAACCATTCAGTTCGAAGCTATTCGGTAGCCTTCAAAAATAAATTTGCGAGCCCTTCGGGCTCGCAAATTTTTAAAGCTACCGAATCGCTTCGAACTGAACGGTTTCTGACCGAGTAAGCCGAACCGAAGTCGAGAATTCCTAGTTGTTTTTAATTTTTTTTAATCTAAGGAAACCGAACTGCTACCGAAAGGCGAAACAATTAGATCGGGACCCCTGCAAGTTGTTTTTACACTAGTGTCGTTTTCGGTCAGAAACCGTTTCAGTTCGAAGTAAGCCGAACCGAAGCCGAGAATTCCCTAGTTGTTTTTAATTTTTTTAATCTAAGGAAACCGAACTGTGACCGAAGGGGAAACAATTAGGTCGGGACTGAAGTTGTTTTAAACAAGTCCATCTTAATATTTATAAGACAATTTGTTTTGCAATTCGCGCACTTTGGCTTCGACTATAAAGAGGGAACTCGGGGGGGGTAATTTGGTGTGACTCGTCGCACAATACACATTTTTTTCTTAATTTCAGTAATTTAAAGGCGCATTTTGTACTTGTTTGCCAGAATATAAATACAAATCAAATTTTTAAGTATTAATTTTTAAAATTTTACATTAAAAGTAAATTTTTATTCGAAAAAAAGTATTTTTTTCAAATTTCGGGGGGAGGGGGTAATTAACCCCTTTACCCCCCCTCCCCTCCCCACCCATGTATCCGCCCTTGCCTCAAGATCTTTGTATTATTTTTTATATTAATAGAAAGAGAGAGAGAAAGTGAATGATTATAAAAAAAAAAACCTATGAGATGCTTGAATTTTTGTTTTAAAATTAATCAATCAACAGAAAGAACTTTTTTTTTTTGACACTCACACTTTTTCCCTTTCCCACTCACATTCAAACACGCACACACACCGTGCGCTCACTACGCCACTGCGTCACAATGAATGTCTGCTAATAAAAAGATAAAAAAAAAAAAAAAAAAGCGATAACTTGTAAAATTTGAATTTGATACTTTGTTTAGTTACAATTTTAATGAACAGAGTGCGCGCGCATCGTTAGTTGCTCTCTTGAACTTCAAAATTACTTTCTCCCTAGCAAAAAAAAAATGTCATGATGTGTAATTTTTCGATAATAAATCTCATTTTAAATTTTTAAGTTATGTTCTTGTTATTTCATGATCATATTTATTTAATGTAAATACTCTGTATTTAATTTAATTTTCCATAGTAAACGATGGCAAGTAAAGGAAAATACTCAGTACGAATTGAAACCGAAATTGAGAAATGCAGAGAAGAGTCAAATTGGAGAAAAGTCATTGAATTAGCAGAGCAATTGAAATTACGCTCACCTAATTCAGGTATTTATTATTTGAATATTTAATTTAAAAAAGTTAAAACATATTGAATTGATCTAACCTTAATTGTATAAATGTCAAAATGATTTTATAATCTTTTAAGATGATGATGATTCATAAAAAGATTATAAAATTTTTAATTTAATTCTAATTAAATAAATATCACTTAACATTTTTTATTAATCTTACTATTTCTTTAATAACTATATTTAAATCTATCAATGAAATTGGCAACTCACTAAGGCTGTCAAATATATATATATATTAGGGGTATGACTTTTTTACAACCTCGTATCCCTGTATCATAACTTGATGAACTTTTACTAAAGATTAAATAAAATCTTACTTTCAAGGTGATTTGTTAAAAAAAACGTCGCGCACAAAATGATTTGAAAATTTTATATATCAGATTTTTTGCCAATTTTTTGAAGTCAATGTAAATAGATCCAAAATTGAACACAAGCTTTAGATTCACATATATAGGGTCATTAAAGATACAAGGAAGTCAAATATTCTAGATAAGGTCATTGTAAAGGATGAATCTCAGTGGAGGTTGTCCTTGTTGAGGGAGGAGTCTTAGTAAACTTCTTCCATATCTTTGATTGCACCGCACGCTCACAACATTGGTTGTTTCGGGCAATGTTGATTGTAAATTCATCTATTTTCCAGTGGGTTTTCAAGCAATTGAGCCCTGCTGATAGTTCATCAAAACCTTCAACGCGAAACCATTGGCTGCTGACTTAATGATCAGCCCATTAGTAAGAAATGAATGAACAAATTTTGCGCAACCTTTTATTTATTTCAGGCATCAGAATAAACGCAAGAAGAGCTAGAATGGCGCGAGAGGTCCAGCGTGCATTGCCGATATTTGGGATTTGCCAAAGTTTCGAAGTAATTCGTGACATTTACACACAATAAACATTGCATTGTACAAATGTAGAGTTACGTAACGATAAAATATAAAGAGATTTACTTACCAGAAGGAATATTACATCGACTGGTACAAACACACTTTATGACAATTCAACAATAACTGAAGCTATATTATTTGAATTATACTCAACGTCTTTAGCTTACTTCTAACTTCAGACTGTACTACGCCTGTTATTCATGGCCATTGTTATCCATTAGCAGTTTTTATGATAAATTTTTATCTTTTAATTTCAGCAAAATAGGTGATATCACTTTTAGGTCACGTGAAAATAAGTATTTTTTTTTATAGGGCCTAAAAACAAATACTTTTATAATGTATTTTCATTAATTATGATTTGGGGTTTACTTATGTTTATAATTATGGTAAAAAATATAATGTCAAATTAATAAATAAATTAATCTCGAACAAAACTAGTATAAAAACTAGAAATGGGACATCTAAAATAGCAGATATTTATGAGTATTTTCAACTATTAATTCCTAAAATGAAACAGTTATCGTGAATCGACTAAATAGCCCCAATAAAACACGATATGCTTTATTACTTAAGAATATAGTATCAATGATATAAGTATTTTAACATACATTTTTTCTACTGACCATTAAAATTCAAATAGCGTAGAATCACCCATATATATATATATATATTTTTTTCTTTTGGACCTCACATACCTTTATATATCTAGAATTCTAAATCTATTAAAATAATTAAAACATAAATATAAAACATAATATATGTTAATAAAACATAAAATAATAAATTTTGTGGGTGAGCCTCCTGGCCCTCCGGGATCTATTGATAATTATAAATATTTATAGCCAAATATATAATATAATAATAATAATATAATATACTCACAGTTTTGTTAAATAAATATTTATCTTAATAATAATTTTACTTTTATTCTCAAAAATAAAGAATTTTAATAGAAGAGGAAGATTAGTAATTTTAAATTTCAGGAGCAATGGCTGAACGTATGAGTAATGAGAAGATTAAGGCAGCTGAAACCAATAAAGAATAAAAAATAAATTTTTCTCTCACTCTTTATTCCATTCACTTGTCGACGTTCCGGCCTCATCAGGACAATGTGCTGTTTGCCTCGAGCTTAGAGGGGCTCTTGGCAACTCCTGACTTATTGTTGATAGGAACATTCGTCGGGTTTCATGACTTCTGTTTCAATACTCATGAAACCCGACAAATGTTCGCACCAACAATATGTCAGAAGTTGCCAAGATCCCCTCTAAGCTCGAGGCAAACAGCACATTGTCCTGATAAAGGTCGGAATATCAGGTGAAACTTCGACGAGTGTATGAAAGGAAGAGAAAAAAATATATATATATTTTTTCTTTATTGCTTTCGGCTGCCTTGATCTCCACACTACTTATTAATAAATTCAAATTTAAAAATATTCATATTCCAATTTAATTTAATATCTACTTAACTAAAATAAACCTAGTTTAATATATATATATATATAATCGCCTTTTTATCACTTTCATTTTCTTTTTTTTTTATAGAATCGCTGGCTACCTTTCTCATTGGAGAGGGAAAATTAGAGTTATATTTAGAAGAATTTCCTCCCATTGATATAAATGTTAATAAAGCTCGATCCGGTTTGGCCGAAGCGAAACGTTTTCTAGTCAACTCAACAAATGAACAAGGCAAAAAAGCAGGAGTCCTTTTGGACGCGCATCTTCTTCTTGGAAAAGTGCATTATGCGATGGCTTTGTATGAGGATTCATTGAACAATTACCATCAAGCTGAACTTCAAACGCTTACAGAGAAACAACTACCTTGTCGGAGTTTGAGAATTGTTGCAGAATCCTACGCCATTAAAGGTTAATATATTAAGAAGTAACTCAGAGAGGGGATTGTTACATTTTTTTAAGATTAATTATCGAAAGGCAATCAGACGATTTCGTCTTTTTGCTGCCTCTGTCCATCCCGTCACTTGATTTTCAAAGCTAATATCTTTATCTATTAACTAGTCCAAGATATTATAGGCTGTACTTAATAGGTAATAAGATCAGTAACCCAAGTGTTTAGAAACAAATTAATTTATTTAAAATAAAACCTACACCGCTCTTCTAACAATATTAATAATAGTGTATCAAGTGAATATATATTTATATGAAATTGTAAATAAGAAAAATTATTTAATATATGTGAGGTTTCACTAGGTTATAAACGAAAGAATTGTTTTATTTTACAGTACATATGACTCCTGAGGATGGGTTAATAGCCCGAAATATATTGAGTTGTAAAATAAAAACAATTCTTTCATTTATAACCTAGTGAAACCTCACATATATTAAATAATTTTTCCTATATGTTTCATGTAAATCCTACACCACTTACCCTCCAAACTAGAAATTGTAAATATTTTTAGGAATGTGTTTGGAAAAGGTTCCACCTCCTACATCATCCAAATTCAAACAAGCAGAATGGGAAGATCAACGGATTCAATGTTTCGAATTAGCTGGAGACCTTACACTTCTTTATCTTCAAGAATTGGACAAAATTCAACAACAAACCAATACTAATACAAGTAACATAATCAATATGTAGCTAAATTAAGATTTTATTTGTTTTTATTAATTTTCTTCATTTTTTAGTTTCAGGTTCACATTCACCTCAGCCTCCAAATTCGGACCAGCACATTGGACCAATTTTGGAAACTGCCCTTCAAAGAGCTCCAATTCTTTACATTCAAGCAGGAAAAATACAATCGTCTGTGGGTCGTTATAGGTTCGGTATTTCCAATATCTGTTAAATTAATACTTTAATAAATGTCAGAGGCTACGCGGCAGGATCCCCTCCTTCTAGATCGGAACTTCCCATAACATGACCTTCTTCTTCCCTAGTCACTCGGCCCACTTCCTTACGGGAGTACCAGAGTTACCCAGATTAGAGACATTCCCAGTCAAGACATTTTGACCCCCTCAAATTTGGACCTTTGTGTTTATTACTAGGGTTGAGATTATCTTCCATTTTCCTGCTCCAGGAAGAGACTTAAAATTTTTCGCAAGATATTTAGACCCCCTACTCTATTTATTTCATTTGATTGATAACCAATTCACTTGAAAATTTTTGTCTCTTGAGACGGGATGCGAATCCCTGTCCCTCAACAAAAAACTTTCGGCCAAAGAAAATAATTTGCTTATTATCTTTTTCTGGTCGAAAGTCCGTCATTCACTCTCTGTCCATGGTATGATAATAATAAAATTTGAGGCATTATCATGATTAAGCTACGTATAATTGTGTATGCCCAAGATAACTTGGCGAGGATTATATATATTTTCAGACATTAACCTGGCCCTGAGGATGGTCCCATATGTGACCGAAACGTCGGCCCTGATTTATTAATAAATTGAAATATAACTAGCTGCCTGATCATTCATTCTTCCTATTTGATTAACCTCACTCAGCTATATAACTCCTTCAAAGAAAGTCCTTATGAATAGTAATCTTCCTTACGGCTAACTACGTCTACAATTGATGTTGAATATCGATGTGTCAAGCTCAACTCTAACTCAAATTTTGTTGAAACTTCAAATCTGTAATCCGCAACTTATTTCGCATAGACATTTGCCTCCTCTCTAAGATCATAATACTATTATTCCATTTTCTAGTTTTTCGGGTGGGGGGGGGGAGGAAAATACAATCGTCTTTAGGCCGTTATTGGTATTTCCAATATCTGTTAAATTAATACTGTGATCTGGACAATAAACCCCCTCCCCAAATGAATAATTTTAAAAAATATAAAAGCTGCATTTAAAAATTTAACAGTTTGTTTTTCTATATATATATATTTCTATTTATTTATTACTCGTTTCGGATTTCGGAGGTAGTGGTTAACCCCCCATATTTCTAGCCCTGTTCTAGTTCATGTAAATGCTGGAGAATTAATTCAAGGAAGCGATCTAGAGAAATCGCCCTTTTTCTCTCGCTCGTTCTATTGTTCATTCGTATTTAAATTGATAATTTAATGTTGATAAGATCTTTATTTTTTTCTCAATTTTATTTCCAGCTCTAATTGTTGTTTATTTATTTGTTTTAGGACAATGTTGAGTGCCGTAGAGGCTTCCGCTACTCAGAATCTTCGATTGACTCTCACTCGACAATTGGCAGAAGTTCTTTTAAGAGGAGTTAGTGGCACTGTCTATACTCCCCCTGAAAAAACTTTGGAAATTGGTATGATTCTTTGATTCAAATAGAATTCATATAATCATTTTTATTATATTATTTATAATTAAAATTATAATTCTTATTAAATTTTTATGTAGACTATTAATTTGGAAGGAGTAGAAAATTGTTTCTGAATATTGTTCTTTACATTGTAACAGGGGCGTATATAGAAATTTTTTTCGGGGGGGGGGGGCCCGAACTCGAAAATTTTTCTGCGGAAAATTTTTTTTTTAAGAAACTAAATTTTTTTTCACACGAAATTTTTTGCGGAACATTTTTTCTTTTGCAGAATCTAAGTTTTCCACCCTGTGGAAAAATTTGTTGCGCTGATGTCTGTATATCCCTATATATGTTATGTGTTTGGGAAATTTCGGGGGGGGGCCGGGCCCCCCCCTTATATACGCCCCTGCATTGTAACTAATTAATTATCAGTTAGTTTAAAAACTTTATATATTAATAAAATGATTCTCACTATTTTTCAGTTTCAAAAAAACAGACAAACTCTTCTGGAGCAGAATCGCCATGGAAACCTCGAAAATATACAGGCCTTAATTTGTTCGTTCCTCGAAATGAAAATGAAGAAATTATTCTTCTTTTATTAATTAGGTAATTATTTTAAAAATATATATATATATATATATATATATATATATGCTTAGAGGCAGGGCATTAGCTTCTGGTGCCACAGGTCGAGGGTTCGCATCCCGGATATTACACATTTTTACAAGTGAATATCAAGAACATTTTACATTAAAATTACACATTTCTGCACTTGGGTCTTATAAAAATGAAATTTTGACTTAACATCCACCTAACCAAAGAGATTAGTTAAGTGCTACAAATTGAATATCTATATATTTTTCTCTATTTTAATCAATTTTAATGTATTAATTTGATTAAAATGGTTTATTTGCTTTTTGAGGTTGTGACTGGTGATGTGATAATAATGGAGGAATGGAGATATCAGCCAAATTGGAATGATCCAGGTTCAATAAAACTCCCAGAATAAGACGTTTCGGCCTGAATTTATTTGGCCATCTTCAGTTATTGGAAATTATACACATAGTGCAAGTGCACATGTGATCAAACCGGGATTTGTCAATAATAAAATTTTTCCGCTTCATACAAAATTATATGGCTTCTGTGCCCAAGCTCAGAGATAAATGCATTTATCTCCAATTTGGCTGATATCTCCATTCCTCCATTATTATTATTATTAAAATGGTTTATATTGCTGTTAAATTTACTTGAAAATATATAAAATAGACCATATTTAATGTTTAATAAATTACAATATCTTTAAGATATACTAGATTAACTTTTCTTACAAAAATAATATGTTTTACCTTTTTGACGCGCTGTCTATATTTTATATATATATACAGGTTAAGTCAAAATGATGGACCCGATTTCATAAATTTATTATGTATCTGAATGTGATACATGTGTTATGAAGGGTAAAATCTCAAAATTTAGTTGAGTTTAGTTTCTGCTCCGCGTGCCGAGCTGCTCGAGTGTCCTGTGCTGATTTCCTCGCATTAATGGAAGAGGATGGATTCTCTGAAAGGGTAATTTTCAGTGATGAAGCTACGTTTCACCTCTCTGGGAATGTGAATAGACACAACGTAAGGATCTGAAGAACTGCTAATCCCCACTAAGTTGTGAAACACTAAGGTGAATGTGTTTTGTGCCATGTCCCCTGAAAAGATTTAAGGGCCCTTTTTCTTCATTGAACCTACTGTGACAGGATTTTCTTGATATGCAGCAAAAAGCTCCTTCCACAGCACGAAGAGGATAGTGCAGATTTCATTCTTCAACTGGATGGTCCCCTCCGCATTACCATGGCAACGTTCGGGATCATCTCAATAAGGCATTGGCACAACAGGAGGATCGAACTCTCCTTCGTTCTCCCGATCTTATCCCCTGTGATTTCTTTTTGTGGGGCTCCATAAAGGATCGTTTTTACGTACCACCTTCCAACAACATTGGATGAGCTTCGTGCCCGCATCACAGCAGCCATTGCAGAGGTTTAGCAGGAGATGGAGTATCGGCTTGATGTGGGTCCTGTTACGCAAGGTGCTCATATAGAACACTTGTGATGTGACTGAAAAAACTTTGAGAGTTTACCCTTCTTAGCACATGTATCATATTCAGATAATTACATTATATTTCACAAAATAAATTTATGAAATCGGGTCCATTATTTTGACTTATCTTTGTGTGTGTAAAGGGTCATTCGGGTATAAGAGGAATCGAGAGAGCGGATCTGATTTATACTGTTATCTATATATATATATATATATTTATTTATCTATTTATACTGTTGTCTATTTATTTATTTATATGCTATACGTTTATAAAGTGTTTGGGGAGTGTGATTGAGGGGTCTTAAAGTGTTTACGTCTGGCTAAATGGCATTCGCCGGAGGCCAATAAGGCTAAAAAGAATAAGAAGAAGATTTTGACTTACCCTGATGTATGTAAACACACCCGAAAACGATTTTTTTCAAATTTTAAATATACATGTATATACTATCTCTGGTATCAATATGGAATTGTACTAGGTCTCGTCTTTAGGAAAATTTGGGTACGAGTACTTAACTGATGTACTTTTTAAATTTTTCCAATTTTATCAAAAAAAAAAAAACGAACGAGTTTCATCTCAACCCATAACTATAGTATATACAGAGGTGTGAAAATTATTAAATTCAAGCAGAATTTATTACAAAAAACGTCTCAATGTTTAAAAAATTTATTTACCAATTTAATACATACAAATTAGTATTTTGTATGCCTTTAAGCAATCCCTTGAGCAAAGGTCCCAGTGCCTTACCAATATAGGCCACAATATTGTGTAGAAATTGATCAAAGGGAATTTGCAGAATTTTTGCTTTGATCTAATAATTTTCACACCTCTGTATTGTATATATATATATATTGTATATATACCTATAAAATATAGTACTTTTAAAAAATAATGACTCTCATATCCTTCATTTCTTCTTCCTAATTAGCAACTCTGTCTTATCTCTCACGACACTCAACTTTTTCTCCCCAGTGAAGCCATGGCTGTCCGAGATGCCGTACTCAGCCAGTCACCAGAATTCAAAGAAGCACGACTGCGGGCTTATGATAATGCCACTGCCATTTATGACCTTTTGACAATCGCTCTTGTTCGTTGGAACCACGTCGATTTATTACACGAGGTATTTATTTATACAACTACAAACAACAAAATCTTATTATTAATATTGACATTATTAGAGCTCGGAATTTTGCTTTTGGCAAAATGAAATTCAAATAAATGTGAGCCATGATTAAGTTTCTATTTTAAATTAAAAGGAGCATAGAATAAAAAGGCAAAATAAGCAAAACCAGAGGTCTAATTTTTAATTTTTAATAAATTTCATCTAATAAATATAAACAAGTAGAAAAATATATATTTTTGTAATAAATTGCTTTATTTTTTAGGCTGATTCTTTTAATTCAACTTCTTAATAATATAATTGCGGGGTAGGAATTAACTGAGCTTCAACCCACATTCATTAGAGTAAACATTTTAAAACATTGTCTTAAGAATATAATAAGCATAAAATAACATTACATTGACACAGAAAATTTTTTTTATTATTCATGAGAAGTTTCGAATTATTAATTTTGAAAAATAGTCAAATTTTTTTATATTATTGGGTTTAGAAGCCCCTTTTTTTAATTTTTCAGTCGCCGCTACTACCGCCCGAGGATTTAGTAGCCCCGCTGTACATTATTTTTCATTTATTTCCTTAAAAATAGTTTTTTTCTTTTTCTATAAAATTTAAAATAAAAAAATCAAAATACGTATATCTTTAGTATCCTTGTTATTTCGTTATCTTATCTAAGGGTCAGTGAAACTCTGCCTAAATTAACGAACCTTTAACTGTTTTTATACATCCATTGCTTAACTTTTTAAATTATTTACGTTACAACAGGAACATCTCTACTATATTTTTTGGCCAATATTTTATTATATAATAATGCATCTGATAGTTATAACTAGTTGAAAATTATCGTCCTCTTAGAAGAAATAAATAACCTTTAATTAATTTAACTAAAAATTATATAGAGTTTTCATTTATTAGTTCAAGTTCATTTAACTTTCGATTCCTCCAGACAAAATACTATTAATAAATAAAATTGTAACTAAATAAAAATATATTATTTTTCAGTCCTTCGAGCGAGCTCTCAAGTTTTCTTTTGAGGAAGTCCATGTGTGGTCCCAACATGCCCTTTGCCTGGTGTCGATGGGCCGTCACAATCATGCCATTGCAGTCCTCACAGAAGTAGCTCGGTTGGCTCCTAATAAAGTCTCTCCATGTTTACTTGCGGCAAGGATTTGCTATGAACATCTTAATCAGGTTGAGATAGTAATTAATATTAATTATACCTTATTTAGTTCACTAACCTAATTATATTTAGTACGCTAATCAAAAGTTGAAACATTTAAAAAAATCTGGAGTGACTGGTCTCCTAGCGCACAACTTTCTCTTACCTTCGGTAATCGAAAGTTGTGTTCTGTCCTTGTCACATCAGATTTTTATTTATTATAGAAAATAGTCTATATTAATAAAAGAATTTGATTTTCGGTTTAACTGTGGTTTATTTGTAAATTTACAACGTTTCGGCCACAGATTCTGTGGCCAATCTCATTTGAATTGAATCATTTCAAATGAAATTGTCACAGATGTAACAAGCGTTGTAATATTAGCTGAATTGTACCATACAAATAAACTACAGTTAAACCGAAAATCAAATTCTTTTAGTAATAACAACTGTAAAAGAGTAGAAGGGGCCGTTTTGGCCCCGAAACGTTGACTTATAGCGGAAGGAATTAATCCAAATAAATTGGCTGAACATCAGCTCCAGGTTTTTATCTCAATTATATATAAAATTTCAACCTCCTAGCTCAATTGAATCGTTTATTTCAGAAACCCCCTAAGTGCGCTTTTTTCAACTTTCTGAAAACTAAAGAAAACTGTTTTGCAGCTTAAGTATAGGTTTGGACTCCTTAAAATATTTTTTTACCAAATCAAATACATCCTATTGGGATAATCCAAAAGATGTATTTACCTATAAATTGTACAGTAGCACCAAAAACACATGATTTGAAATTTTGTCGCTTAGGTGGTTTCTGAAATAAACGATTCAATTTCTTCATGCTTAAAATTGAACACACGCCCACCCACATAAATAAATTTATATTCATCATTTGATATACTAAACTGCGATCCAACTCAAAAAAAATTACATTAGCACTGGTTTGAAATTACATATCAATTTAAAGTCAAAATTTGCCAAAAGGCATTTAATCAAAATCAGTTTATCTAAGTAAAACGCCTTTCAAGTTTATACTGTTTTATAGGCCATATATATATATATAATTATAAATAAATTTATTTGAGAGGGAGTGGTACAATGACGAAATCGGATTTTAAAAGTGTAGAGAAGTTCACTGTTATTAGTAATTTTAAAAATATCATATAAATATACAGTAAAGACCGTTGGTTGTTAAGATTTACTCGTCGTTTCGGCAAACCTTTTCAAGAGTGAAGGTTTAAAAAGAATTGATTGAATTGGTTTGTTTTCAGGGCCGCAGTCTTAGGTCGGTGGAGATCTCAGAGGTTTGGATAATAGTGTTTGGGTTGATTGCTGGGTCTTTGTATACTCCCCAAATCAGAGGTTTATTGGATGTCTTAGGCCGGCCATTCACGATCGCTCCATCCATCCAAAATAAAATAAAATGGAGCGATGTCACTCCAAAAACTGACCGTGAGTGGGGAAAACAAATGAATATCGTGTAGTGAATGGATGACATCCATTTGGAGCGATCGTGAATGGCCGGCCTTAGAGGCACCAAAAGGAGTGCCGACATGGCGAGTAAATTTCAACAATCAACGTGTCTTAACTTGACAATTTTGTATATTATATATGAAGACCTGAAGTAAATTTTGATCTAGTGCCATTTTTTCAATTTTCGAGTTATAACCGTGATCTATGGGCCAATCAACTTGAAGTATATTTTGATCCAAGTCCCAAACCTGTGTGTAGTAGATCAGATCATTGGCATCAAAATGCGTGAGCCGTATGTGCCCTGCACATAAAAAAAAAACATCATTATCTCAAAACTTTGAAAAAGGCACTTAGATCATAATTTACTTCAGGTCTTTATATATACGAGAAATTAAATAAAAACAAATATTCTTGTTTTGGGTTAAACTCTGGTTTATTTGTAAAAAATAAGTAAGGTGTGCTTTTTGTTTATTTGATATATTTGTTGCCTTGTATTCTAAAATTAAACAAAGCAAGATATAACTCCTAAATTTGCTTCTTATAAATAAATCTTGTTTCAGTATTCACAAGGCCTTGAATGGGCATCGAAAGCTCTCTCTCGCGAATCGTCAACACCATCAGGTCAAAGCTTACTTAGCAGATGCCACCTCTATGTCGGAATTGGCCATCATCTTCTTGCTCTTGATACGAATCTTAAACAGGAAAAACAGATTCACGTCACTCAGGCTTTTGAAGCTTTTCAAAAGTAGGTAAAACAACCATTTAATAAATTTCAATTTCTCTTAGCTTCTGTGCTCTTACATAATGGTAGAGTACTTGCCTCTTGTGCAACGGGTCAGGGGTTCGCATCCCGTCTTATGCAAAAAAAAAAAAAAAAAATTCATTGTTATATTTAATATATAAAAGAAAAAAAAGTATTCCTTAAAAATTAGCAGATTTTTTGTGTTTTATATGAAAAACGTCAGTCCCTTGGAAGTTTTTCATCCGTAAAACCAAGAGGATGATGAGCTTATATTTTAACCAAGACCAAGACCGAAACGTCAGCCTAGCGGGTCAATAAATGAAATAATTTTAGCTGCTATTCTTTTATTTACCTATCAACTTATATTTTAATACAAAAAAAAAAATATATAAATCAATCTGAGTGTTACTATATGGATATAATAAAATTATCCTAGGCAGGCTCCCTAGGCTGGCGTCCTAGGATAAGGGTAGCCCACCCACCGCGAAAGCGTGGAGGTCCTGGTTCGACTCCAGGAGGAGCAATTTTGTCCAATCTTAAGCACAAACAAATCTCGCAAATTTGCTATCTTAAACGATATATTGACTGGCTAATGAACAGTCTGTTTGAGCATTGATTGAAAAATTTCATCCTTTTTAAACAAGGCTCTACCTAGTTAATAAAATTAAGTTATTGTTTATCAAAACAAATAGGAATGACCCATATATTTAATTTTTGGGCTGCATCCCCGACTTTATCAAAAAAATGTATACCTACCTAGTTAATAAGACTAATACTATATTTTATTTTTCTAGAGCCCAACAGACTGACCCAAATGATCATCTTGCCGAATATTGGTTATCAGTTGAGCATGCACATGCCAGCCAAGTACAGGAGGCGATCGCGCACGTAAAACAAGCTCTGAATCTTCGTGCTGAACATGCTCATTCATTACATGCATTAGTCTTGCTCTTGAGTGCCCAGCATCAACATCTTGAAGCTCTTGCTTTGCTTACAGCAGCTCTCGATGAATATCCGGATAATCTTAATTTACTTTATACGAAAGCGCATTTGGAATTACAAGCACATGGCGGAGAGGTAATTTCAATTTCATAAATATAATCTATTTGAGGATTCGTATTTCTAAAGCTACTTAAACAGAAGGAGACGTTTGTTTCATTGGCTGAGAAAAATTCGTTCAATAAAGAAAAATAAAACTTGCAATAATTTATGGATATTACGGGATATATATTGTAATATACATCTAACCTCCGACTAGAATTAGAAGTCTCATCCTGTTTAGGCAGCTATAGAGTAAACATGCACTAGGCAGCCCTTAAAACAGATCAGCCAATACAACAAGCCCAGAACAAGCAGCGCAGAAAAGAAGTCAGTTTCCGCGACATTTCGGTCATGTCGGATCATCTTCAGGCTTGTTGTTCAACCAAAAAAATTGAAGCTGCCAAAATGCGTTTTGAGGTCCCCTGAATCCATTTAAGTACTTTTTGGAATGATGTCTGTGTGTGTGTGTCTGTGGTAATTTTTTTCGTCAACGAAAACTCAAAAACTATTTTTCAATTGTTAGCGGGGTGAATAGCTTAATCAATGCGTAATAGAAAAATAAAAGGCCAAGCAGCTAGCTTTATTTCTTTATTAAAGAATCCACAGCGACGTTTCGGTCGAATATGCGACCACTCTAGCCATGTCGCACAGTCGACCAAAACGTCGCTGTGGGTTCTTTAATAAAGAAATAAACTTAGCTGCTTGGCCTTTTATTTTTCTACTATATATTTTTCAATTGTTTTTAAATTTCGCACCCATAAACTAGGGGTAGAGGCCAAGAACTGAAAAGCTTTTGGGGGACCAATATTTTTTTCTTACATACCGGTAACCTATAATTTTCTTTTATATATTCAGAAACTAGACTTTCCTCCCAAAATGTTATATAATATGTAAAACATCGGACCATTAGGGGAAAGGAGGGGGTGCAATATTTTTTCTTGAATAGTGGATGGGCAAAGTTGTGCTTAGTCCGACCCTTTATTTTTTCTTATATTTTGCTGGCCATAGTAATTAATTTCAAGTACAGTATAAATTTCCTTTTTGTTCCTTAGAATGAAAGTTTAATAAAATTTTTTTTTAATGTATATATTTTTATTTTTGCACAGGCCCCGAGGTAGTATTTTAAAAATTTTTGGGGCTCGGAACTCCCCCCCCCCCAGCTTAACGCCTCTGCTATAAGTTTCATTTTAAAAAATAAATTCCGAGTCTTGTAAAATTATATCCTGAATGTTTATTCAGAACCTTATACATGTATATATAAATATCTGGGTGGGACTGACAGCACAGCATTGTCACACTTTTATTGATAAGAAAGTGCCTGTGAGGGCATTAAGATATTTATTTGAAATCCATGACTGTTCCCAATCACATTCTCTTTATTAAATTTAAAGTACTATTTGTTCAACAAGAAAAGAAAAGTTTATAATTGAATTTTTTTCTAATATCATCAATAGTATTCTTATTCTTTTAGATTGCTCTTTTAACTGCTAAACACATGTTGGCTCTCTGGCGATCTCTATTTGAAGATCAAACCACAGCTGTGGATAATTTGGATCATGCAGCTTCTGAAAAACGGAGTGATACTCGAAGTGTTTATCAACTTTACACAAGCGAAATGTCGGATAAGGATTCAAGTATGTTTCAATAATATTTATTCACTGCCACTCTTTGTTTTGTGCTTTCTAAAAAAAAAATATACAAAATATGACGTAAGTGAAGTGGCAGTAACGCCATCCTCAGTCCATTTAGGAGAGTATGAACTCAAATGCCAGCGCATTAGTTCATGAGGGTGGCATTATCTAATTAAAGCTGAAACTGTCTCCAATACTTTTGCATTCTACTCGTATGCTTCTTTCTTTTTGCAGCCCCAACAACATACTGTCATGCATAATCTCCTTTTATGTATCTCCTCCATATATTTTTCTCTTTGTTCTTGTTTTTCTTGTAATATGCCCAATGTTTTGAATTGTCTAGTCTAGGCCAATCTAGTCCACCAGCTATTGTTCACTTTTCGTCATAGCGCATATTTCCATTTGTTTGTTTCTTGATTATCCAATTTCACCCATTCTCTAAATATCTCCGTTATCGTCTTTTTTTTCATCTAACCTCTATAGAAGGTAGGCACGCTACCAACTACATCAAGCCATTTGGTATCCAAATGACTTAAATAAAATGATCGGATTGCCTGGGATCCGAACCCCCAACCTTTTCTTCTTAATAATGAAAATAAAATTATTATTATTCCATTCCAATTCAGTGCCTGGTTGAGGATTTGTTTACATTCATGGAATACACAAATGTAAAGAATACATAAATATTTCTCTAGATCTATACATTTCCTATGGGAGAAATCGTAACTTTAAGAATAAATAACTCAGGATGTATATAGATTTGACGATGTTTTGAAACTGGACAATATATTAATCACCACCTTGTTAATCTCCATTATATATATACTCTATATTTCATGACAGAAAAAATATAAGAACAATTTAATATCATTTTGTTACAACAGTGTCAATAGTAATTCTTTTTTTTTATTATTATTATCTTCACCATTTTAATCAAATAAAGAGGATATAGACTTTGTTCTCTTTCCTTTACGACAAAAATTATTAATTTATCCAAAAAATATGTTCCCGGTTCAAAATTTTTGTTAATGTCCCTCTATTACTTAAAGGTTGCCAAACCCTTTAGTAGATGTAAAAAAAGGCTAGTCCCTAGGGTAGGGTTTTATTTTTAAAAAGTAGTTACATTAGTTAGTAGAAATATTTTTTAGTTTATTGGGAAAAAAAAAAAAGTTAGTAATCAATACCGAGTATATCATTTTTATTTAACAATAATTAATTGATATTTCCTTAGGTTCTCTGCATGCCCATTCGTTGGCAGCCTCGCGAGTGGAACAAGCCTTATCCGAAGTTGCATCGTCGATGTCTTCATTCACCCCAAGACCAGGACCTCAACGTGCTTGGCAGCTACAGCTCCAGATTTGGCTTCTTCTTGCTGAAATCTATCTTTCCGTGGAGCAAGTACCAGCAGCGATAGCCAGTATTCAGGAAGCTGCTTCAATTTTCCCACTTTCCCATAACATTATGTATATGGTATGATTTATATTTGTCTTCATAAACTCTAGTAATTATTTTTATTGCTTCTTTTAATATCCAGTTTTTAAAAAAATATAAACATTCGTTTTTACAAGATATGAATTTTATAGCTGGATAATCGTTAATGTGTGAAGAATTAGGTCCTCTATGCTGAAGTTTCGGACTTGGTTAAGACCATCCTCAGAGCTTTTTCAGGCTGTCAATATAGGCATACAATTAAATATTCAATCATATATATCTCTCTCTGTCATTAGTGTCAGCCCTGACAAGTTGTGGTTACTCTGAAGAGTAACTTTCATGGGAATGATATTGAGGTGGGTTCCCGTTTCCTTCCTCAGGAGGAGGCGTCTCAAATAGAATTGGATAATTTATTGCCATGAGGTGGATTTGAACTCGAGTTGTCTTCAACTCAGGATTATAAGCTTAACTGCTTTATCCCCTCGGCTAATCGACTCATCCAATCATATATATATATAGTGAACATAAAAATTAGATTATATATAATTATACCGTAATTTTTGTTTTATGTTCTATTTAATTGTATGCCTATAAACAAGCTCTGAGAATGTTCAAAGTTCCGTTTTCTTTTTTTTTTTTACAGTTTACCGATTTTGAAAAAAAAATATATATATTTAGATTAATTGGATTTCGGTTTTTGGGTTTTGGGAAATTTAACTAAAAACGTTTAACTAATTTCAATATATAGGGCCTATATATATAAACCCCAAACTTATTTGCGTATTTGCTATATTAATCTTATTTTTTTTATTCCCAATAGAGAGGCTTGGTGCACGAACATAAACAAGAATTTAGTGAAGCGAAAATCTGCTTTCAAAATGCCGTGGCAATTCATCCAACGCATATTAAAAGTCTTCAACATTTGGTAATATAACACTTAATTCTTTAAAAAAATCTATATACAAGATGAGTCTGATAAGTTCAATGAAAATAAAGGAAAGCAGAGTTATATACAAAATGCATTTACTGGCCTTCAAAGTAACCACCATTAGTCACAATACATTTCTGACATTGCGCTGTTTGGAAACTGTCAACAAACGCTTTTGTTGAATTACTCGAGATACCGTGGTCATCCGTTGTCTGCAAAACGTCTGCGATACAAAGAGGACACAAATGCTGCGCTTTTTCAAATCTTTTTGCTAATCTGCTTATCGTCTTTAAATCGTTTAAATATAAACCCTCTTATCCGGCACCATTAGTCACAATACATTTCTGACATTGAGCTGTTTGGAAACTGTCAACAAACGCTTTTGTTGAATTACTCGAGATACCGTGGTCATCCGTTGTCTGCAAAACGTCTGCGATACAAAGAGGACACAAATACTGCGCTTTTCAAATCTTTTGCTAATCTACTTATCGTCTTTAAATATAAAACCTCTTTCACGTCCTCGTAGGCGGGCCCGAGCCAGAGTAGATGGGTCTAGGGGGCCCGAGCCAGAGTATGGAAGGCGCGATTTATGGAATTGCCAAAGGATTTGCTTTACATGAACGTTATTCGCTGAATAATATTTTGAATTATTTTTAAAAATTATATAAATATTCGTAAAATAAGTTAAAATAAGCACGGAGGAGAAAAAAGCATGAAAACTCATAAAAAATGTAATCTCAATACACTTAGTTTTTCGTAATTCGTGTAGAAATTAAATATCAAATGGTTGCCTTATAAAATTCAGCAATAAGCATTTTGCTTAAAATCCGATCTCTAGTGATTACTTTGAAGGCCAGTAAAACTATTTTGTTTTCTGATCGCATTTACCGAATTATTTAAACGTACTTTGGTATATAAATCTTTAAGAGGCATTTTATCAATATATAATATTGAGCCTTTAGTCAAGATAATATATATTTGGAATAATATATTAAATTTACAAGGAAAGTCGGACAATTTAAATTTGTACAATATTTATATTTATTAATTTTTTCTAGGGTTTGATTTATCATTATTTGGGCAATCAACGCCTGGCTGAAAAAACACTTCGAGAGGCAGCACGAATAGATCCATCATCTCACCATACATGGTAAGTAAACAACTTAAACTTGAAATATTATAAATACAATAATTTATAAAGAAAGTAACAATTCATTTGATAAAAACTTGTTTTCAATTTTATATATTTTTTTGTTCGGAGGCTCTGATATAAGTTAAATAGATGAATAATTATAGCCAGGAACAGCCAATAAAAAGAGCCTGTATCCAGGTTCCAATCACCGGAGACGTTTCGGTTCTTTTTATTTAAGACTCATCTTCAGTCCTTAGATTAGATTAGGTATATATAATTGCACAGAGTTAGTCAGTGTTAACATTTGGCATATACATTGTTGTTTCGTCATCAAAATATTACAAATGTACATTCCTAGGACACAAATTTTTTACGATTGTTACACTGGTGAGTATCATATATAATATCATCAAGAGAGGCATCGTGCCAGCATCCCTATGCTGTACAATTCACGACTAACAAAACTAGTCAATTTCATTCTTCCTTTGTCCCCATGACCTCCCGTGATTGGAACAAGCTCCCTGGGGTCTATCTTCTCCAAAACCTATCATCTTCAGACTTTCAAGTCTAACCTCAACAGACATCTTCTCAGTTCCCGCAGTTGAGTTTCCCTTTTATGCTTCTCCTTTTGTTTTTATTTTCTTCCTGGCTGCATGTGACCACTGGTCATTATAGGTCTTCGGACCTTATGCACCCATTCCAAAAAAAAAAATATCATTGATTGTTATATGATACTCACCAGTGTAACTATCGTAAAAAATTTGTGACTTAGGAATGTACATTTGTAATATTTTGATGACGAAACAACAATGTATATGCCAAATGTTAACACTGACTAACTCTGTGCAATTATATTAATATATATATGCCTTTATAATCTAAGGACTGAAGATGGTTGTTAAATAAAAAGAACCGAAACGTCTCCGGTGATTGGAACCTGCATACAGAGCCCATTTATTGGCTGCCCCTGGCCATAATTATCCATCTTTATATATTTTTCATTTTTTCACTTTTATATTCAAAGTTTAGTCTCTTACAATATCTTCGTAAAAAAGTAAAGACATTTATTTAATTAAATCAGTCATGTTCAACCCTCAGGACGCATGCGGCCCACTTGTACCTTTACCTCTGGCCCTTATAAATTTTTACAGAGATATTTATTTTAATTAAAAAAATTAAATAGATTTTATTAGCTATCTTTGTATATTTTCAATAAATGCTTAAAATATTTGAGTTGGACCTAAAAAAGTTTCAAATATGGTTTGAATTGAATTTCAATTTACTCATTGTATTGTATAACTTTTGCGAAACCTCTTGGTCATAGCTCTCTCGTGCTACATAGGGGTTCACAAGCGATGAAATTTTTCTAAATCCTATTTTTGGAATTTGTTTTTGTTTTATCAAATGTTATTTTATTTCTATGAGTATGCTGCAATTGCAATTGTTAATATGACGATAGTTACCAAAGGACGTTCCAGAGCTGATTCACCCACCCGAGGTTTTGCCCCACTTGGCATATTTTAATCTTATCGATTGTGGTGATTGTTACTCTGCACTGCATTTGTTAAAATTAGAACAATTAAGAACCCCCTTTGTTCCCCACGACAATAGCAGCGTAGTCATAGAAATAAAATGAAATTTGTGCCCTTCTAAACCAGTATATAGTCGACAATATTTTATCCAAAAAGTATCATAACATTTTTTAAAAATTTATGTAAATTATTGAGTTATTAAAGATCTTGTAAGTCAAGAAATCTAGTAATTTGTTATTTTGCAAAATCAGGTACAATTTGGGACGCGTCCTCGAGGCTCTCGGCGAATACGAATCAGCAGTTGACTGCATGGCGACAGCTTTGGAAGTGGAGACAACCAACCCAATTTTACCATTCACCGTTCTACCGCTGACATTCGAATAAAAAGAAGAACTCCTGAAAAGCAGGCATTCCATTTATAAATAAATATAAATATATTTTAGACATCAATCCATTCTAATAAAAAAAAATCTACACAAATATATATATATAAAAGAAGAAAAAAAAATTGAAAAATCAGAATGTAAATTTATAATTATATCGTTATATAAAGGAAATTGTTGAAGTTTTCTCTCTCTGTCCTCCTATAAAAAAAATTTTTTGGGAGGTTCTGGTCGTTATCAGTATTTAAAAACTAAACTAGAATTCCCAAAACCTTTCTTAAAATTTTATTTTAAATATTAATTAATCACTATTCACAAAAACGATTAACGAACAGAGGTTGACTAGAACCAGATTTAATTAAAATTAAATATACAATAGTTTTCTATTCTAAGAGACAATAGCCTCAAAGCAAATAAAGACCTATCTATTTTAAGGATTAAATAGACACCAACATCTTCAATTATCCAATCAAAATCGGATTCAAATTTGGATTTGTGAATTCTTGTTTTTTTTTTTCTAGTCTTTTTTAATAAGCGCTTTTATATTTGAAAATTCAATATTTATATGCAAATAGATGTATATCTTATGTATAGATTTTTATTTTTTAATGATTCTTTTTTTGTAATTAAGAGTATATAGAAAAATTAGAGAGAGAAAATTATAATTTGAGAGTTATTTCTTTTATGAATGAACATTTTTTATTTGAGAATTTTTTGACGATTTTTAATTCTTTAACTTTTACGGGGGTTCAGTAGGCAAGCTGTTCGCATGTTTTTACCGATAAGATGGCGTTAGTGGTCTTAACAAGTTAGCCAAAAGTCGAAAATTCGCCAAGAGATGGCAGGATGGTAGGACTATATTTAATCTCATGTATTTGTTTAATTCTCGTTGATCTTTTAATAATGAATAGTTTATAAATATTATTATATATTATACGTATATCATTTAGAACAGCATAAAAATATATAAATACAGGCTTATAGGTGATCATATAATGCCGTAAGATAACCAGTTCAGCCACCTATCGGCAGAATGTTCGACTATTTTGACGGTTTTTTTTAATTAGAAATCATCTAAGCTTATTTTAAAATTTTGTTAATTAATATGTGATTAATAATAACAATAAATTCATTTTAAATTTAAAAAAAATTTAAGATTTTGGGACAGATTGTTTTCTATATTAGCTTGATAACAAAAAAATTAATATTCAAAATTTTTTAATAAGTCATTAAAAAAATTATAACTTTCTGTTACAATAATCTCTTATTTATTTCATTTAAAAAAAACGCATTGAAAAACTTCTTATATTGAAATAAAAGTCTAGTTTTTTTTTTTTTTTTAACTACGTTAAAACGCCACTACTACACCATCTTAAAGAGAATCTCGAATCTTAAAAATAGTTTCATAACAGAACTCATATGTATATTTTCTATATAAGATTTTTCCATTTCCATTTTTTGGGCAAAAATTTATCCCAGTAACAAATAGAATAGGTATAGGAAGATCAGTCAAGATTCCAATTCCATGATTTGTGAATTCTTCCCTCTAAATTTTTATTTTTATTTATAAAAAAAAAAAAATAATGGCAAAAAATTCTCTCTCTTTGTCCGTCCGTCTGTCTTGAGTTCTTTTAAAAAAAATCTTGTCACTTTAGTTTTAATGAAAAATACTCTTATTATACTAATATAATACTTAACATTTATTTTATTATTAGTGAACTTGGAAAAATGTTCATTCTAGATGAATAAACGACGGCCTCCCGATTAATTTGTTGTGTAAATATTATAATTATAATAGATATATAATTTAAACCTTTTAAGCATTTAAATCTTGAATGTATTGTACTTAAAAAAAATCCCTATTATTGATTGATTATTTTTGTGTCTTCCTGGTTGAGTTTTTTATACTAAATTTTTTTTTTAAATAATAGTCTAATAAAAATATATATTGTTAATTGAAACACTCGGCCTTTACAGAGCAATACATAATTCAATTAACAAGCAGAGCTAAATAATAAGGCTGGTAGAAAATCCAAATTTGATAAATAACTTGTTTCTTGACAA
Source organism: Euborellia annulipes (assembly GCA_023213315.1). NCBI lineage: Eukaryota > Metazoa > Arthropoda > Insecta > Dermaptera > Anisolabididae > Euborellia > Euborellia annulipes. Next base: position 44,789 of record JAKCPI010003577.1, read on the forward strand.
TATCTTAAAAGGTAAAAAAAAAAATTCACTCGTTTACCTTTATAAATTTATTCTTGTTATTTATCTTTTTTTGAATTTCTCTAGCAATAAAATTCCACTTAAAAATGACATAAATAAAGAAAAAATATATATTTGAGGAACCCTATGCGATCCTATTATAACAAATATATATACATTTTTTTTTAAATTTTCTTAAAACTCTTGCCTTTAAACAAATATATTTAAAAACCTTTTTGTGAAGGGGGGATTAATCTTCAAAAATGAGATCCTCCACCTAAAATTTCTAAAAATATTTTATTTTATCTTCAAGTTTTGACCAAACAATTCCTATTTCTGCGTCTCTTTCTCTGTGCCTTTCACTAATTTCAAATATAATTTAATTTACATTCTAGGAGTCAAAAGTCTAGTTTTCTACTTAAATAAACATATATAATAAATAAAAAAGCTCTGCTTGTTAAAATAAGACAGTCTAATATTTACATGTTTAAAAAAGCGTTGAAATATGTAATAGCCATTCCTAAATGTTGATAGTATATATAATACATTTATTTATTGTTACCAATTTTGTGTTTTTATTTCATAGATATGATGATTGCCATTAGCGTGTTTAATATAAGTGCTCTTGTATGTCGATATAGGTACACAAACATTTTATCTCTAAGATTGATTCATCATGGCCTAACGATTATAAACTTGAAATCAGGAGCACAAAATCTTTGTATGCCAAATCCAAAAAAGACGTTTTGAACTAAATTTATTTGTTCATCTTCATTACTTATAGGCTATATATATATATATATATATATGAGGCCCAAAGTTATCATATTTTTTTGATGCACAAGAGTCTGCGTGCACATATATATTTTTGGAAGTATATTCTATAGACTCTTACATAGGCTGAAGCACCTACCTGTTTGCAAAAATATATAGACACAGAATCGTGTGCTTCAAAAAGTTTTGACAACTTTGTGTTTCAAGTATATATAGTCAAAAGGACTGAAGATAGACCACCAAATTTCTTTCGAAACTTCTTCGACTTTGGCATACAAAAACTTTTTGATTGTTTGCTTCTCCAGTACTTGCCCTTTCCAGTTACGCAACCAGGAGGGGGTGTTAAAACCCTAATCCCCCCCAGGAGAGAAAAAAATCAAATTCAAATTTCTATATATTCTATTATGTATATTACAAATAAAAAAGAAAAAATAGCAGCCTGTCTTTTTATTTGAAAAAAAAGTAGGTAAATTTTTTTTTTATTTGTTTATATTAAAATTGAATTTTGTTTTTCCACTGCTCAGGCACGTAGTCAGAAGGGGGGGGGGGGGGCTCTTCCCTCCCACAGGAGCAAATCCTGGTTGCGCCACTGCCCATTCCTAATTTTAAATATCAACAGCAACTTCTTTCCGTGTGATAATTATACATTTTCAGGTATAATAAACTTCAAACAAGAGCTACAATTCAAAACATAGTTAAGAATGAGAATGAATACATGATTGATGATATAAGGGAGGTAACGGCAACCCATCTCAGTATTATTTCCATGAAAGTTACCCCTTAGAGTAACCACAACGTGTTTAGTTCTGATACTAGACTAGTTAAGCTTACTGAAGAGAAGAGATATTTGATTGAATTTCTTTTTGGAGCTATAACTTTGTATTTGATCTCTGGGGCAAAGGAAAACATATAATTCATTAAAATTATTTATTTATTTTTTTTTTTGAACTAGATAGATCTGTGCATTGATTTTATTTTTTTTTTCCATTTTAGCCTGCTGTCCCAGCTGAAAATAATTTATTAGGCTAACAATTTGTTGAAATAAATAGTGGCAGGATCTAAATGACCTCAGATGCCGAAAAGGCCTTAATCAATTATAAAACCTCATCGATCTGATCGGAAACTAAATATATATCCTTTCTGGTAGACATTTATTATATTTATAAAAAAAATATGTAATTTTTCCACACTATTCATAGTGAACAAAAAGCATTTAAATAACCCGCCCATGTCTGGAAAATGACCTGAAATTATCCTCATTCCAAACCAATAAATATCAAATACCTCCTTCATTTTTTTCTCCTAATATTTAATTATAAGTCGTTAAAATTTAAAATTATAATAATTTATTTATTTATATACAAATTTAGCTCTGAGGCCATGAATGCCTTGGCACATTTATATTTTTCTTAAAAATTTTTAATATCTTAAAGAAATTATTCCCGATACAACAAATAGGTAGAATATTTTTATTATTTACTTAGTTAATATTTATATTATTTGTTTCTGAACAATGGAGTGTGTGCCAAGTAATCAAGGATCTTCTTTTATTGGCAACGGAGCTAGAATGCTCGCTTCAGGGCCAAGGTCAAGTGACTCTTGGATTGTTGCCTTTGAGCATTGCTAGTTTCAGTCCAGTTCAGTCCAGTGTTAGTGTAATTTTTGTCTCGTGTGATTTGCTCAGTTTTATTGTTTAATTATGAAAATGCTCCACATACGCCTCATCATTGTGGTTTCTCAACACTCGGTAATTATATCTCATTTATTTTTGATTATTATTATTATCATTATCATTTATATTAATTTTACCTAATGACAATGACACCACACCCATGGCTATTTATAGCCTTATTAAAATCTTGATTCACTCATTATCTTTTTTACAATTCTTTTCTATTTTTCATTATATCTATATAATCACTTTGTTCAAGTTATTATTTCTTTTTAAAATTAATTGGAAATTCTAAACGCCTTGTCCTTTCTTTCTCAGGGACGCCAAAAGTGGCGCCCAATTTCATAGACCAAATAGATCCAAACACCGATTCTGTTTGAATCGGTCGGCCATATCAAGGGAAAAAATCTGGTGTGACTGGCGCACAGCACACAACTTTTTCTTACCCTTCGGTGCCGGTCACACCAGATTTTTTGTGTCGAGATATATTTAGTTTTCCATAGCACCTTAATTCCAAACTTGCCATTTTAAATGTTGACTGCATGAAATAAACTATGGTTATTTTTCAAAATTTTAATCTCATATTTGGACATTTTATACACAATAGTGAATTCTAAATAATACAAAATTTCATTAGAATTGGAAAAAAAAATTTTAAATTCGTAAAAAGTTCCAAAGGGACCCCCTTTTGAATCGAAATTAACATACAAATCCCCATTGGGATTTAACATTGGACCTATGCATGAAGAGCCGGAAAGTGAATTTAAAACGAGTTGAAAGAGAGAGAAGATGAGTGCAAGTGAGATAGATATAGGCACTGGTGTCTGTCCATCTAGGCCACTCATTTTTCTCCGAATCAATTAAAGACAGAAATAAAAAAAAAAAAAAAAAAAAAAAAAAAAAAAAAAAAAACAATAAAACTATTTTCTATTTTTATTATATCCATCAAATTAATAAAAAAAAAAAAAAAAAAAAAAACTGAATTACATCATCAAAGTGTACTTCAAACAATTAACACAAAATATTACTGATTTACTTTTTAAAAGGGCATCTAAATAATAATTGATTTATATGAATTTCAATCTAATAAGATTTAAATTCTGTTCTGGCACCAAGGGCGGATCCAGAGGTGTTTCTCGAGGGGGGGGGGGTAATCTGGTGTGACTGGTCGCAGAGCACACATTTTTTTCTTAATTTCGGAAATTTAAAGGCGCATTCTGTACTTGTTTGCTAGAATATAAATACAAAACAAATTTTTAAGTATTAATTTTTAAAATTTTACATTAAAAATAAATTTTTTTTTGAAAAAAAAGTATTTTTTTCAAATCTCAGGGGGGGTAATTACCCCCTTTACCCCCCCCTACCTTGTATCCGCCCTTGTCTGGCACCCATCCTATCTTTCCAATGAAGAACAAGAGTAAAATGGTCTTCAGAAGATTTCAAAGACAAAATGAGAATAATCATTTTAAGGTGCCGGGTACGGGCGGGAAGTCAAAAGAAAATACGGACACGGGCCGGTTCAGGCCAAAAAAAATCGGCCCGTGCAGGGCTCTATTACAAATAGAAAAGAAGAAAAAAAAGGCTAAAAGGGCAAATAAAGAAAAAAAAGGCGAAGGTCCGATGCCGGCGCGCCCTAGTAAGTCGGAGGGTGGGAGGGGGCAGACCCCCGTCTAGGCGCTCCGTCCGCCAATGGGGGGGCGACGCGGCTAGTCACCCCCCCCCCCCCCCCAGGAGCAAATCCTGGTTGCCCCACTGAGTAGGCCTATATATAGACCCTAATATTAATAAAATAATAAGCTTATATAGTATACAGTATATATAAGTTAAATTCATAAGGAAACTTCGTTTTAGAGGGTGTGGGACTATCGGTTGAATCCGCATTTGAGTTGCCTGGGATTAGTTCAGTTTTGATTTCAGAAAGAATTAGGAGAAATAATTTTTTTTTTTACTCGCAAACTAAATTCTCAAGGGTAGCTCACTTCGGCTAAAAATCCATTTCCTATTAATTCATTTTATTTTATTTATTTTTTTTTTTTAGAAAATTCAAATAATTTTCGAGTTAAAGTTGTCCGACAAGAAAAGTGAGCATAGGCAGTAGCATTGATTAAATGAGCCGATGAGAGCCTCGAGGCCGAGTGGGTAATTTTGCCAAATGTGCACATGTTGAGTGCTGCTAATTCGATCCCAATTTTTTAACGCCCAAAGGGCATTTGAAGGGTTCAAAATGGTGTCTTCAGTTATACGTCAACGAGCAAACATCCGGAGCAATTATCATTAACATCTAACTAACCAGCCCTAATGAATTACATGTAGGGTAAATACGTATTATTTAACTAACAGAGATAAATAATCACAAGTTAAGTAGAAAATGGAAAATTATTCTTGACATTAGTTCAAATATCTCTGCGTAACTCTAAACCAGGCATCTCCAACATAAGGCCGGCGAGTCACAAAATGTGCAAAGTGTAACAGACCGACGCCCCGCAAAGGCTGGAGATCCTGGGTTCGATTCCCAAGGGCCATGCGGACGCAATATGCCAAACATACAAAAAGTATATTGAATTTTTAATGGTTCATCGACGTTTCAATGGCTAGTCTCGACCTTTCCCAGGACAGTTATTGTTTCTCAACAATCGAAATTTAGAGGAAAGTAGCAATTAGAAATTTAATAATTTAATTTAAAATTTCCTGCTTACGGAGTCTCGAGCACCCTGATAAGATTTCATGAGGATTATTCTTTCCCAGCCACCTGGCGCACTCCTTTCGGCAGGTCCCGGGTTAATCACGTCATAGTCACCTCCATTTAAGCCACTTGGCTCATTGTGTCTATTACTTGGGATGAGATTTCCTAGCTCGGGAGGAGTCCGACAATGTTGAATAATTTCTGGCAAGGTCGATTCGAACCCGAGTTGATTTGGAACTTCAGTTCCGTAATCTCCAGCAGGGGCGTATTTATGGGGGTGCCAGGCCCGGGCCCCCCCCGAAATTTCCCAAACACATATACATATATAGGGATATACAGACATCAGCGCAACAAATTTTTCCGCAGGATGGACAACTTTGGTTCCGCAATAGAAAAAATGGGGGTCCGCAAAAAATTTCGTGTGAAAAAAATATAGTTTCTTAAAAAAAAATTTTCCGCAGAAAAATTTTTGAGTTCGACCCCCCCCGAAAAAATTTCTATATACGCCCCTGTCTCCAGCTTATCCGGTTTAACCATTTGTCTCCTCCGCGCAGCCAGGTTATTTTTAATAATTTACACTTTACAACGTACCCTTGATTAAATTGATATTAATGTATTATTAAATAGAGATTTCTTAAAAAAAAAATTTCTTTGATATTAAAAAAAAAAAATAATTAATTGAAAAATAAAATAATATTTGACTTTAGATTAAGGGTCGTTTGCTTTACTCCTGTCATCTAACAAACTTGGATCTTAATTAACTACGATCTGTGTATTATAGCGTATATAGAATTTTTTTTTTGGGGGGGGGGTTGTCCAGGACCTAAAGTTAAAATGAAATTAAGCTCAAAAATTTCTATTATATAGGGCCTACTCAAGTCCTATTTTTGAATTTTTTCAAATTGTTCTTGTTATAATTTAATGACTATAAAAACAATGGCCGAAAAAGAACCCCCCCCCACCCACCCTGTGAAAAAACTTACGACGTCACTGAGAAACTCATTTATTTTTCTAGAATTACACACCCCTAATCATAAGTCGTTAATCGGCTTAAACTCCCTCCGTACATCAATAATATGTGTATAAATATATTTATATTTTAAATATCGAAAAGTAAATATAATCCTAAGATCTTTTCATGAATGTTAACAGTGTTATTTTGCATTTTTTTGATGGATTCTAACTGTTTTGTATGTCATGATGGTGGGTTCTATGGAGGATTGCGCCGTGGTTCCAAAGGGGTGCAAGGTACCTGGGGGTGTGAATTATTCATCGCGCGGACTTGAATCGCCTTTCGCCCCCACAATTGCACCTCGACAAGCCACATTATGCAAATTGCTTCCAACAACAACAACAACAACGGCCTATATTCAAAATATGTGATACATTTTTATAAATATATATACATACAATAAAAAATCGGCCAAACACAATAGAAAAACCCTTTCAAATGGAATTTTGTTTTTATAAATTAATATAAATGGCATTTTATTCGCCAAAAGTTTTTCTGAAATGTGTTCTATATTCACGATTTATAAAATGAATCTTTCTTAAAGGTCGAGTTGGTCAAAGTTTTGGGGGTTGGTGGGGTTGGTTTAGGGTAGAGTGATTTTTTTATTAAATTTGTTTGTCTTTTTGGCCATTTAGACCCCGTCCTGTCTTCGCTCGGACGGGATGCGAACCCTCGACCTTTGGCACCTGAAGCTAATGCTCTACCTCGGAGCCATAAGTCAGGGCGGGTAGGGTGATTCAAAAAATCAAAGTTTAGTTTTTTTATTGGACGATATATTGGCAGAGGTTTTTAGGGGGGGGATGTGTGGTGGGGCCACATATTTTATTTTTAAAAATAATAAAAAAAATTTTAAAAAATTGGCTGTATTTTGACAATTAATCGTCCTGAGGAATGGCCGTGATTTTGCGACCGAAACGTCGACGATTAACAATTAAATAAGTCTTTTATTTAATTCCTTGGCTGCTACGACTCATTGCTATAAAAAATATTTCTATTCTTTATTCATTTGAGTTTACTTAGCGAATCATTCGAACCCACTCTGGCTCTTCCCTGGAAAGAACACAAAGTAATTTTTTTATAATCCTGAGCTTGATTTTTATAATTTACCCATCCCTCTTTTCACCCAACAAAAAATGAAGAAATGACAAGTTTATTAAATGAAGCAAAACACTTGTTTTGCAAAATCTCTCCAATCTAGAATTCACTACGTATTTTGTTAATTTTTATTATTTCCCAACTCTAAATTAAAATTTAATGAAGAATAAGCTTAGTCTCTCAGTTTGAGACTAAGAGCAAATAATGGCAATTTTACTAGAAGTCTTACTTGCTCTATTGTTTTTGTATGTAATTAAATGGGCGCGAATAATGAGCGCTCGTGCTTAAAACGGCCCGAAAAACACGTCTCTCTTGCCCGGGGGCAAATGATGACGAAAACAAGTACCAAGCCAACAAATGAGGACAGGAAATAACGCTAAAATATACTACCTACAAGACTAAAAATACTATGAAATTATTCTCCAATTTACTAAACAAGATCTTCAATTTATTTGTCTTCCTATAATTTAAATAATACTCACTAGGTAGGCTCCTACACTACCTCTACCTTGGCATTGTAACAATTAGTATTGATAATTCTTTCATAGCCTATATGTTCATTGTTTTAATTTCAACTTGTCTTGCTTTTAGCTTTAGCTCCCAGAATATCCCTCTGGGCCGTTGGGAAATTTTTCCATTAGATATTAAAAATTCACACAGAATCTCATTTAAAATTTAATTAAGTATTATTTTTTTTAATTTTCAAAATGTTTTTTATACTTCTAAAAGTTTTTTTTTTTTCTTGTATGAATGTATAATTTATTAATTTAATTAATATACTATATGTCTAAAAGTGACAGTTTTAAAAGGTTTTTATGTAAAAATAAGTCTTCTAATGTCTTTTTTTTAGTTCATTTTCTAAAAATTAACATGTCATTTCTTTATAAGGGTGTCTATTTGCCAAGTATATCATTCTTTTCCACCGCAAGAGTCGACCTCCGGCATAAAAATTCATATTTTGTTAATGATATCGTCAATTGAGAGAAAGAGAGAAAGAAGAGGGGATGCTGATAATAGAACGGAGGGCTGCTGGTTGCTTGCTTTAGTTAGAGTAAGAATATTCATCTCGAGCTCTCAAGAGGGGGTGCGGATGCTGTGTGAGTGCCCTTAGGGATGCTGGGAGCCCTTCTTGAAGTTGTTTGACGTTGTGCATCACAACAACATCCCATCACAAACTCCTCTCCTTGACATTCAACGGAACACCAACCATACTGAACTGGAGAAAAAGAGAATATTTTATCTTACTTTCAAATCCTGCTGAGAAACCTTTAAGAATTCACAATTGCAATAATATGTCTACTTCTAGTTAAATTTCTTTCTTTTTTTTTAATTAAAAATTCTCTTTCTCTTATTTTATTATTTATACTTAAAAAATATCATTTCAAAAATTATAATTTTCATCTATTAACTTTATATTCATTTTCTTTTTAGCCCTCTATATGATTGTGGTGTCATTGTGTATCCTCTTTCATTAATTTTATTCTTACACAGTGTATTCCAGAGTAAAAATGATTAAAAATCATCGAGGGATACACACGCCCGTATCAGGTCTGCATAGTGAACCTTGAGGGAACACAGGGATATACACGTCCACAACAGTGGGACCAGAAGAAAAATGGTGCGGGCCCCTGTGTGTCCTGGTGTGGGCGTGTATATCCGTGTTCCCTCAAGGTTCACTATGCAGACCTGCTGCGGGCGTGTGTATCCCTCGATCATTTTTATTCATTTTGACTCGGGTTATTATTATTTATTGTATTCGATAATCTTTTTACATTGAAGCGTGGAAGTTTTTGAGATTTTCTATTAGAAATTTAGTATGTCTCTTGCTGCACGCTCTGAGAAGGGAAATTTGGAAGCTTCTGAGTTGCGGTAAAAGTTGTCACTGCCGGTATGTTCACAGGTCATTTCATAAGAAAGGTTATAAGTGCCAACCGGCGCTGCGTCTGTCATTGAACTTATTAAACTAGATCCCAGTTTAGTAAAACTTTTTTTATTAAAACTGCTTTAATTAATAAACCTTATGTTTCATTGTTGTTTTATTTATTGGATAAAATGGCAACTAAAAGCACTGTTCTGTTCTTAAACAGTTTTTCGCAATCATCTTGAAACTCTAATTTTGGCACTTACTCCCTTTGGTACTTCCACGCTTCAAATGACCTGTTATTCACATTTCTTTTATAATTAAGTACTTAATAAGCCTAGGGTTGTTGATAAATGTCAATAATGATATTCTAGTCTTAAAGCCACGAGGCGTGGGTTCGGATCCCAGGCAGACTGTTGAATTTATTTAAATCATTTTGATACCAAATGTTATAAATAAATATT
>JAKCPI010003578.1:0-72101 GCA_023213315.1 Euborellia annulipes
AAAGTGAAACTTTTATTATATCACTACGAATTTTTTGGTTCTTCTATCAGCATGTCGCTTTGTAAATTTTTACTGGTTATTTGGGGGTACTCTAGAATGCCAATCCTAAGTTTTTGACCTCGAGGACCATGTGGGGGGAGGGGAGGGGGGACAAAAACCTCAAAAATTTGAGAATTCTTCAGTTTTTTGCTTATATCTTGTAAACTATTCATATTTTGTGAAATATAGCATAATTCAAAGTTGTAGAGCATTAAATTTGCTAAAATTTGGTATATAAAATGAATTCGTAGACCCAATACTAACCGAAATACGACTGGTCAATGTTGGACAAATTTACTAGAAATGAAAAAAAATATCAGAAAAAACGAATAGTCATGTCATTATCTACTTTTTACCTAGAAAGTATTCCGAAGTGAATTAAATTTTTACACGTTATTTGAGGGTACGCCAGATTGTCTATCCTAAGTCTTCGACTTGGACGACCCTCTCTTAACTTGGAGGGGGTAGAGGAGGAAAAAACCTCAAAAATCTTTAACTTTTTTCAGTTTTTCTCATATATTTCGTAAACTAAACATATTTTGTTTACCCTAGTCCTATACAAAGTTGTAGAGGATTAGATTACTAAGCTTTCCTACATAAAATGTATTTGTAAACTCAATATTAACCGAAATACGGTCGGTCAAAAGTAAGACCACAAAAATGTTGGTCTTTTTCAGTTTTTCGTTATACCGCGTAAACTAACCATATTATCTCCACCATAGCATTAAATAAAGTTGTAGAGTACTAGATTTACTAAAATATGGTACATAAAACGAATTTGTAAACCGAATATAAATCGTAATACGACCGGTCAAATTTAGATAAATTTTCTCGAAAAGTAAAATTCTATTTAATTTTGACCGGCCGTTAGTATTGGGTCTACGAATTCATTTTATGTACCAAATTTTAGCAAATTTAATGCTCTACAACTTTGAATTATGCTATATTTCACAAAATATGAATAGTTTACAAGATATAAGCAAAAAACTGAAGAATTCTCAAATTTTTGAGGTTTTTTGTCCCCCTCCCCTCCCCCCACATGGTCCTCGAGGTCAAAAACTTAGGATTGGCATTCTAGAGTACCCCCAAATAACCAGTAAAAATTTCATTCCCTTCGAAATATTTTTCCGGCAAAATGTTATATCGAATGGTCTATAATGTGACTTTCCATTTATTTTTCAGAAAGAGCAATATATCAAAACCGAAATGGTAATTTGTAAATATCTCTAAATCTATACGTTTTAATGAAAAAATAGTTATTATAAAACCTCAAGAGAATTAAATTTGCTATGAAATGAGCCAAGAATAATTTTTCTACGATACTTGGTTTTCGTTTTATGAAGTAAAACCTGCGAATTTTTAGATAAAATCGCACTTTTTCAAAATTTTAACCCCGATGAGGCACGGGTTAACGTAACCCAATTTAGCTAAAACTTTGCCATTATCATTTTCTAGCCAAAAGACAACTTTTAGGAGGTTCGGCCGAAAGAAATTAAAAATTTTTGTTTTTTGCGGCCACCCTACTGTATATATATAATCCAGGGGGCGAAGCCCTCCTGGCTAGCCGCGCCGCCCGCCGAAGGCGTCTATTGATTTCCTATTTTCCAATTGTTAAGTTAAGATTAAAAACGCGATTTTAATAACCTTAATTGAATAATTTTCTGAAAATTTTCAGTTAAACGCCTACGATCCGAAAAAAGTTTCACTTGCATCGTGGTTTCATAAAACCACACAATGATTTTTTTTTTTTTTAAGAGGTCATCCAAAATATGCGAGATAATTAAAATACATAGAAATATTCCAGTGCAATCTGAGATTTAGTGGTGCAAAACACGTCTACAAGTTTAGAAAATCCCATTTTAACTTTGGACACTCCTAAAAGTATTTCTTACCATCCCTAAATACAAAACTCGTGTAATTACGATATTCTGTAGTTCTTTAATTTTCCAAAAATCATCATTCGAGCAAATTTGTTAATTATTAACGAAATTATAAACAAAATAGTTATCAAGGAGTCAAGTACAAATATAAGGAAATTTATGATAAATGCCTTAGAAGTTAGAGAGCTATTCCTGGATGGCCCCCTCCCTCAAAAAAAATTCAAGAAACGCTCCAGTTAGAGATAATTATAATTTATTTATTTATTTATTTATTTATTTAGTAAAAACATTACATTCACTCAACAGAAAATTTCCATTGCAGAGTGAATTGGGAACAAATAATTTTTCACAATTTGAAATAAAATTATAAAATATACATATGATAACAAGAAAAAATAAAAAATAAAATTGATAATACAATACAAAATACAATTCAAATAATGGAAATCATGGAAGAGATCCTCCCTTCTAGTATATTCAACAATCATGTTGAATATGGGAGATCTCTCTATTATCCTCGCCCTGCCAACATGAAACACAGATCCATACCTCAAGGAAACTGCTGGGACCCTGAAGCCAATTTTAGCGACCGGAATATAAAATGATGGAGCTAAAATTGAGGCTTATTCATGATATGGCCTTAAATACATTTTAATCCCTAATCAAGGATAAATCAACGTGCAAAAATCGATAATAAAGAGAAGTAATAATTTATTTAATTTTTTTTTTTTAATATTGTTTGTCAGCTAAGACTATTTAAGAATCAATCATTGAATATAATGGATACATAATTATTGATGGCAATGGGATTCTAAAATCAAAGAAAAAAAAGCCAAATTAACGTGAAAAAAAAAATCCTAACACAAATAAGAAATTCAAAAAAATATAAAGGGTCCTACCTACAATGCAAGAGGTTTTCAAAAACAAAACTCCTAGCCACTCTTGTTCTAAATAGCTACCAATCCTAGATGTAAAAATCTGGTGTGACTGGCGCACAACACACAACTTTCTCTTACCTTCGGTAATCGAAAGTTGTGTACTGTGCTGTCACACCAGATTTTTTGTGTCGACATATATTTAGTTCCCGACAGTACGGAACATATGAATTCAGATGTAAAATTTATAAGGGAAAATATTTATAGTTTGTTACTATGGCAGACCATTTCTCCTATCTTTCCTATGAAATACAGGAGTAAAGTGGTCTTCATAGAAGATTTCAATCGCAAAATGAGAATATACATTTTTAAAGAGCTTCTAAAAAATAATTGATTTTTTTGAATTTTAAAAAAAATCGTTGGAGTAAATTTTGAGAAAATCCGAAAAAAACTGAAAAAGTACATCAGTAAAGTACTAGTACTCTTTGGCCGATTTTGATTAAAAGCTTATTTTCCCGGTCCCGGGGGTGTTTAACTTAAATATAAAATTTCAACCTCGTAGCTCAATTCCTTCATGCTTAAAATTGAACACACACACCCACACACCCACCCACCCACCCACAGACAGACCATGTCGCGAATACCACTTTTGGATTCAGGGGACCTCAAAACGTGAAGATCCATCAAAATCTCGACATCGAATTTTTGACATGAATCCAATACTTTCTCTCTATATATTTATTACATATATATACTTAGAGTAAGAAGAGTAATAATTAGTTGCTTTGTTTACATCAGCGTTAAAATCTTTCTTATATATATGAGATGAGAGAGGTTCTGAGCAAAAGTGAGACGAGTCCCGCTTTTTTACTCTTTTGAGAAAAAAAAGAACCAAAGTTAAAGACTTATATTTTTATTTTCCTCTTGAAAGCTCTTACAGCATTTATTTATTTTACATCTCAGCAATCATTAAGAACTTCAATTATACTTTATCTAAGTACACATTTTAAATTTTATATTCCCATTTTTGTTTTTTTTTTTTTTTTTTTTTTTTTTTTTTTTGAATAAAGGAACTGCTGCTGCACTTTCTGGAGGATTAGTATTAGAAAATCTGACACATGGTTAATTATTACACCGAATAACGACCATCATTTACTTATCTTTCTTTGCCTTAATCCCGCGGTGTGGGGTCGGCGGAGGGTGTGGGGGGTTTTGCGGCCGGGAAAGAATAGAAGAGGCCGGCCCGTCGCACGGTCTGACCCCTATTGAAAATTTAGAACGTGGAAGGGACTGGCATGCAAAAGAAAAAAAAAGTACTGTCAGTTCCATCTTATTGGCGCTCTTCATTCCTTACCACACAAACTATAAATAATTTATCATAAAAAAATAAAAAAAAAATTTTCCATTTGGCCTTTTTCCCCTTTTTTTTGAACCACTCATATGTCCACCGGGCAATAAGCAGCTATTTCTTTTTTTTTAATTAGAGTGTTTTCCTTTGGGCCTCTGGGGTTTTTTAGGTTTCTTACACCCTTATTTAATTAATCAATTATTATTGATAGCTACCAGAGACGAAAGAGTGTTTATTATTTTTCTGATGATGAATAAATTAATCTTTTTCTTTATGCGGATGTCTGTCTGTTTCATTCATTCTTTAAAATAAATGTCTTTTTAATTTTTCGATTAGATCTAATTTACATGTTTTCATTTTTAATTTGCATCTGAGATTGATTTCAATGCCACGTTACATCTGTCTTATCTTTAATTTTGCCATTTTTCATTCACTAAAAAAATGACTGATGACGATCCCTTCCAAAAACCATCCTAATAATCAACTGCTCTATTGTTCAGTCATCAAAATTTTAATTTAGCCCACTAATTTCACCTTTTATTTTATTAATAATTAGTGTTGTAGTAGGCTATTAACTTATGCTAAAAACAGTTGTTTAATGTTAAGTCTAGCCTTTCTCTGAAAGTCAAAGTGAAATGATTACAATATATCCCTTTGTATAGACGCGTTGAGTAAAAAGAACCAGAACAGATGTTATTGAATAGATCAGCTGACAATGATTATTAGATGTAAGTGCTTCTTTAATTTTCCAAGAAGCAAATGAATCAAATAGAACAACGTAAGTCAGAGAAGAAGAAATTTAATATTCAAAGAGATGGAGAAAATGTCCAACAATCAGAGACGGATTTTATAATAAACGTGGAGCATGTATTTGTAATTGACGCGGATGGAGAAGCGGAAATGTCAAAAGGACGTCATTAAAACGTCATTTTAACGGGAAAAAGAGGACAATAAGCCTCAAAAGAAAATATTTAATTAATATATCCATCAAAATTTCGACATCGATTTTTACTGACATGATTATAATACTTTCTCTATCTATATATTAAATACATTGGGTAAGAGAAAGTAAAAGGTGCTAGTGTGACTGGTCACACTGGGACACAACTTTCTCTTACACCTTTGGTAAGATTTTGTTGTGCCCTCGGGGTTTTGGTGTAGAGGTTAGCGTTCTAATCTCGGATGCCCAAAGATCGCAGGTTCGGACCCTGGGGCAGTGGTCGATAATTTTATTTAAGTCATTTGGATACCAAGAGAGAAAAAGTGAGCCCAACCAGTGAGAAAAAAAGTGTGTTAAAAAAAAAAAAAAGATTTTGTTGTAGCCGGAGGGTCTGGCAGCGGAGTAGAGCAACGGTCACCACAATCATTGCTGTTAAGCAATGCCAAGCACGGCGAAATCTGGGATTGGTGACCCCCAGAAATAAGCGTTTAGTTTCCGACAGTAGGGTACATTCGATTTAAAGATGTACAATTTATAAACGTGGGAAAATATTTATATTTTGTTACCATGGCAACCATTTCTCCTATCCTTCCTATGAAGTACAAGAGTAAAGTGGTCTTCAGAAGATTTCAATGGCAAAATGAGAATATACATTTTAAAAAAGCATCTAAAAAATAATTGATTTATGAATTTTAATCAAATTCGTTGGAGCAAATTTTGAGAAAATCGAAAAAAAAAACTGAAAAAGTGCATCAGTAAAGTACTAGTACTCTTTGGCAGATTTTGTTCAAAAGCTTCGTGTCACGTCCCATGGGGGTGCCTAACTTAAATATAAAATTTCAACCTCCTAGTTCTTTTGACCATGTCCACTTTTTTGGATTCAGGGGACCTCAAAACGTGTATATCTATCAAAATCTCGACATCGAATTTTGACATTAATGCAATACTTTCTCTCTATATATATTAACATGTACATATAGGTAAGAAAAAGTAAAAATTAATTAAGAAATGGTGGGGAAAAAACTTTACTGTGTGGGCCCACCTACTACATTGCTAATTTAGTAGAATTGGTTTAGGCTGGTTTATTCATCCTTGGTCAAGTAGTTGGCCCTGGGATGTCGAGATTTTGAGTCCAAAAAAGTGAGTCCCGCAAAACGGTCTGTCGTCAGAAAATTTTGATTTTATTTTTATCTTACGGAAGTTAATTGATAAAAATATAAGTTTTTTATCATCTTTATATGTCGATATGTGTGTTTCGTCTACATTCCCCATAGGCCACGTGTTAAGTTTCAATTTTTAAATAATTAATTACACGATAATCCTTTGGCAGATCTGCTTCAAAGTTTTATTTTATACGTATGTGATAGTGATTAATAACATATTAAGAAACTAGCTTTTAATCTTTATAAATGCCATAATGTCCGAACAACCTTTAAAAGAAAATGTTTGCTAAACCGGTAGGCTACTTCCAAAGAAAGAACTTCAAATTGAGAAAATCTCCTTTGTTGTGTGATAAGGTGGTTAGCCACACCAGATTTGTTTTATTAAATTATAAAATTTGTATTTAATAGAATAATTTGAAGAGGCGATTAGCCAAGAGGATCAAGCAAATTAAGCTCTAAATCGTGAAGACAGTTCAGGTTCAAAGCTACCTGTTGGTAGAAATTCCAACTCTTAGCGATGATAGCTCATGATGGGAAAGGAAACAGGAAACTAGCTTCGTATCATTCCCATGCAAGTTCATTCTCTAGAGTGATCAAATCGTGACATAAATGAGAGACAAACGAGTCTCAACGATCGGTTCTTTAATGGCTACTCCAGTTTATTTATTTTTATTAATTCAATAATAACAAAAAAGTTAAATTTTAATATTTTCTAAATTTATCCTTGTAGCTACAAGTAACAAATAATTTTTTATCCGTTCTGATTAAAATACAAGAGACTAATAAATTGTACGCCCAGCTTCCCTGCTGAGTTGCTCCGTATCTTACGAGTGAGGGAATATCTTCAAAGCTTTCTTGTTATGATAAACATAGATTAATATATAAAAAACAAAAGATGGAAATAATATACTTTTTTTTTAGGTTGCTGGGGCCATCTAATCTTTTGAATAATATTGTATACAATCATGGATAAAAAAATAGGAAAGAATTTACAGTAGTAAATTCAAGGGCCGCTCTCACTGCCTGGGGTCCGAACCCGCGACTTTTGGTATACGAGGTTAGCACGCTAGCCCCTACACCAAGCCACGAGGGCCACTGTGAATTTTCTTGACATTAAACATTTTAATAAAGGTTATTTCTCCATATTTAAAAAAAAAATGGCCACATTTGTTTACATTCTGATGAATGTAAAAAAAAATAAAAATGAAAGTAACCCCGTGAAGTTACATTATTTTCTATCTATAACTCCTCCTCCTCCTGCGTGTATTTAAAGCTAGTGAACTAATCCTTTTTTTCTGGTTCCAACCGGCTCCTTATATCCAACCTCTTCTATGCTATGGAGCATGTCCTAGATTGAGGAGGGACTCCCTCAGCACCGACTCCTTTCGAAGAATGCATCACTGAGAGGGAACCTTCTTTACGTCCCTTACACAGAACGGGATGTCACAGCAACTCCCTCTCCTCGTAGAGTTGCCTGGGGGCTATTGTGGTGACATCCAATAATCCAGTCCAGGGCCTGCTTGAGGATTTGTTTACATTAAATAAATATTTTTATTTAATGAAAAATCCCGCACGCCCAGGATTTGAACGCGGAACTTTTAACTTAATATTTTATAACGAATTAACACCGAAGCTTAATGGAGGATTTTTGTTTTGGTTTTTTCAATGTAGAGAATTTTACGACGGTGTTTTTTTAATGAATAAATTAAATTTAATTTTTTCTTAAATAGAAAAAAAACAAGAAGGGAGGAAGGTACCCCTCTAGATTGCCACCAGAGCATAAGGATTCCTAATTTATGCCCAATCCTTCCGCTGCCATCTTGGAAGATAGGCAACTTTTCATTGACAAAGCCATTCCTCGATAACAAAATGTCCTTTATTAGATAAAAGGATTAAATGAATACTTGAGGGAATTAATTAAAATAATAACTCTAATATCATTTTGTCAGAAATTTGTTTTTTTTAAAGTGAAACTTTTATTTTATCCCCTCAAATTTTTCGCTCTTCTATCAGCATGTCGTGTTACAAGCCGTCAAGGCCGTGAAGCTACAAGCCATGACGTCACAAGCCGTGACGACAAAATTAGGAAAGTTGAAATTTAATATATATAACCAATTATAAGAAAATAATTGTGAGATTTAATTATTCAATTTTTAAATTGATAAAATATAATTTTTAAAATAATTTACAATGATTCAATTACTAAATAAATATTGTTGTCAGTTTTTAACATGCGTCTAGTGCAGAGGCGTACCGAGGAAGTTGGGGGCCTGGGGCGGAACTAGAAGAGGGGGCCTTATATTGAATTTTTTTTCTTGGAGGGGGGGTGCTCATCTTTAAATATCCTTCTCCTCCATACACAAAAATATTTTTAAAATACCGTATATCCCTGAACCCCAAGGGCCTTTCAAAGGGAAATTTTCATTAAATTTTGTTTTTACTTGAGCCCCAAGGGCCCCGGGGCCTCTCAAAGAGAAATTTTTATTAAATTTTCTTTTTTTTTATCTAAATTTTCCCATTTTTACTTGAACCTTGAAGGCCCCTTTCTCTCAAAGAGAAATTTTCATTAAATTTTGTTTTTACTTGAGCCCTGAGGGCCCCGGGGCCTTTCAAAGGGAAATTTTCATTAAATTTTGTTTTTACTTGAGCCCCAAGGGCCCCGGGGCCCCTCAAAGATAAATTTTTATTAAATTTTCTTTTTTTTTATCTAAATTTTCCTATTTTTACTTGAGCCCTGAAGGCCCCGGGGCCTCTCAAAGAGAAATTTTTATTAAATTTTCTTTTTTTTTTATCTAAATTTTCCTATTTTTACTTGAGCCCTGAAGGCCCCGGGGCCTCTCAAAGAGAAATTTTTATTAAATTTTCTTTTTTTTTATCTAAATTTTCCTATTTTTACTTGAGCCCTGAAGGCCCCGGGGCCTCTCAAAGAGAAATTTTTATTAAATTTTCTTTTTTTTATCTAAATTTTCCCATTTTTACTTGAGCCCTGAGGGCCCCGGGGCCTCTCAAAGAGAAATTTTTATTAAATTTTCTTTTTTTTTATCTAAATTTTCCTATTTTTACTTGAGCCCTGAAGGCCCCGGGGCCTCTCAAAGAGAAATTTTTATTAAATTTTCTTTTTTTTTTATCTAAATTTTCCTATTTTTACTTGAGCCCTGAAGGCCCCGGGGCCTCTCAAAGAGAAATTTTTATTAAATTTTCTTTTTTTTATCTAAATTTTCCCATTTTTACTTGAGCCCTGAGGGCCCCGGGGCCTTTCAAAGGAAAATTTTCATTAAATTTTTTTTTTATAAATATATGGGGGCCTATCCCGGACGGGGCCTGGGGCGGACCGCCCCCCCTCGCCCCCCCCCCCCCTCGGTACGCCACTGGTCTAGTGATTTCCCATTTTCCAATTATTAAGTTAAGATTAAAAACTCGATTTTAATACCCTTAATTGAATAATTTTCTGAAAATTTTCAGTTAAACGCCTACGATCCGAAAAAAAAAGTTTCACTTGCATAGTGGTCCACACAATGATTTTGGTATTGACTTCATTTGCCATCAATTTGATTAATAAAATAGTATTCTGCTGACAAATGCAATTAGAGATACTTATATTTCAAATGGTGATCAACTAAAATGAGTTTTTTTTTTGTTACTGTTAGGATGGATGAAGTGGGACTTTTGAGAGGAATGAATAGAAAAAGAGAGAGATTGAGAGGAGAGGGAGAGAGAGAGAGAGAGAGAGAGAGAGAGATGGGAAGTGCGAGGGTCTGCCACAAGAGAGCATTACGATCACACAGGAAGTAGACCTTTGCTTTGTTAGCAGCAGCAGCCGGCATGTGTCCATCCGCCGTCGTTATTGATATCGACCCTGCAAGGCTACGGCACCAGTGCGCTCTCTAGCGGCGTGCCGCACCAACAAACACGCTTCCTGCCTGCCCTGGCCTCATGTTTCTAGCCTGGCTTGTAGATACGGCGTAGTTAATTCTCTCTCTCTCTCTCTCACACATTGCAGAAGAGGCCTGAAGGGGAAAATAACAACAACAACAACAATAAAAGAGAAGATGTGTGTGTGTGTGTGAATCGATCCACACAACCCCAAATGCCCTTATTTGATCATGTCAATAAATGATGAGATCTCTTTCCTTCTCTTTGAAGTTGTAACCCTAATGCAATGAAGATAGATAGAGAGAGAGCATCTATGACACGCAAATTTATCTTGGCAAAAAAAAAACAAAAAACATTGTGTGGTTTTATGAAACCACGATGCAAGTGAAACTTTTTTTTCGTATCGTAGGCGTTTAACTGAAAATTTTCAGAAAATTATTCAATTAAGGGTATTAAAATCGAGTTTTTAATCTTAACTTAATAATTGGAAAATGGGAAATCAATAGACGCATGTTAAAAACTGAGAACAATATTTATTTAGCAATTGAAGCATTTTAAATTATTTTAAAAATTATATTTTATCAATTTAAAAATTGAATAATTAAATCTCACAATTATTTTTTTATAATTCGTCATATATATAAAATTTTAACTTTCCTATAATTGTCGTCACGGCTTTGTGAAGTCATAGCTTGTAGCGTCATGGCCTGTAACGCGACATGCTGATAGAAGAGCGAAAAAAATTTGAGAGGATCAAATAAAAGCTTCACTTTAAAAAAAATTTTTTAATTGTAGCGCTTAGCGGAATAAAGTCATAAGCCACAAAACATTAGTTTCGAGATATTGACAAATTAAAGTTTGACTCAAATGTGTAAATCAGTCACTTAATTTATAATAACTTTCTTTATAAAAATTACTTTATAGTTTAAAACCATTTATAATGAAGAAGAAAACGAAAATTAGGCCTATGACTTTCTTCACAGGAAAAATGGCAATTTTTGGATTAAAAAATGAAGTTTTTTGAAAAAAAAAAAAAATTGATTCTTGAGTTTATTAATCGCGATTGTTTTTATATAGTCAATTAGAGTTTATCTCTCTGCACAAATTGAGATCAAATTTAGTCTCGTCTGATTAGGCATTTGGAATCTACAGTGCGAGTCAAAAATATGAGAACACCTTAAAATATTAAAATAAATAATAGTAGGTTGCAATTTTAACAAAATTGATTATTTATATATTAAATATAACTAAATGAAAAACTAATTATAAAAAGCTTAATGAAAAAAT
The DNA here is from genome assembly GCA_023213315.1 of Euborellia annulipes. Lineage (NCBI taxonomy): Eukaryota > Metazoa > Arthropoda > Insecta > Dermaptera > Anisolabididae > Euborellia > Euborellia annulipes. The sequence continues at coordinate 11,406 of JAKCPI010003578.1, forward strand.
TATTCAAATAATACAATAAAATTTAATTTTATTTTAAAACGTGTTTTTTGATTGAGTCAAAAATATGAGACCACCTTCTTTTAAGTCTATTTAAACTAATCAAACGTGAAATTTAGACACCTGTACCTTTTCAAAACATAATATAGAATTAATATAGCCCTTAAATTAAAAAAATTAATAATAATTTAAATGTAAATTTGAAAACTTCAAAATGCAAAGGGTCTAAACTTAACTGAATGCGAAAAAAGCCTCATCGATGGTTTAAGACTTGTGCAAATAAAATTGAACGGCAAAAGGCATTACAGATTGGAAGATTGAAAACCGTAGTGCACAAATAAATTGGTTTGAGAACAAATTTCGGCATAAAATCGGGCCCAGGGCGGCCAAAAGCTTCAAAGATCCTGACAAACAGCTCGTTTTTCAGATGAATTTCATTCAAATTCATTCAACAAGATCTCTTATTGGATTTTTATCAAGACCAGCAAGTCACTCAACAATTTCCCGAGGACTAAAGCAAAATAATATAGCGGAATATGTAAAAGAAAAGCAGCACCTAAGTTAAAAACGGGTCATAAAGAACATCGACTGAAATTCGCTCGCAAAGCTATGAATTGGGATATCTAATGGAGACGAGTGTTATTTAGGGATTAAAAGAAACGTAATTTGGACGAATAGAATGGTTGCCAATATTATTAGGATGATTTAAGTGCAGAAAAATAACTTTATTCAAAACGAGTTCACGAAGGCGGCAGTACTATGTCTGGGCTGGGTTGAATTTTAACGGGCAAACAAATATTACATTTCTAACTCATAAAATGAACTCTAAGGAGTATTAAAGATATCAAAGCTTTTGATAAAAATCCAATAAGAGATCTTGTTGAATGAATTTGAATGAAATTCATCTGAAAAACGCGCTGTTTATCAGGATCTTTGAAACTTTTGGCCGCCCTGGGCCCGATTTTATGCTCAAACTAATTTAATTGTGCATTACGATTTTCGATCTTCCAATCTGTAATGCCTTTTGTCGTTCAATTTTATTTGCACAAGTCCTAAACCATCGATGATGCCTTTTTACTTTCTCTTACCTCTATATATGTTAATATATATAGAGAGAGAAAGTATTGCGATCATGTCAAAAATTCGATGTCGAGATTTTGATGGATATACATGTTTTGAGGTCCCCTGAGTCCAAAAAAGTGGGTCCCGCAAATTGGTCTGTGTGTGTGTGTGTATGTGTGTCTGTGTGTGTGGACAGATTTTTAGCATGAAGGAGTTGAGCTAGCGGATTGAAATTTTATATTTAACTTAGGTACCTTTGAAGAATCTCAAAATAAGCTTTTGAACAAAATCGGCCAAAAAGTACTAGTACTTTACTGATGTACTTTTTCAGTTTTTTTCGATTTTCTCAAAATTCCCTCCAAGGATTTTTTTTAAAATTCATAAATGAACTATTTTTTAGATGCTCTTTAAAATGTATATTCTCATTTTGCCGTTGAAATCTTCTGAAGACCACTTTACTCTTGTTCTTCATAGGAAAGATAGAAATGGTTGCCATGGTAACGGAATTTAAATCTTTTTCTTTTATTAGATTAAAAATCAATTATTATTTAAATTCCCATTTTTTTTTAAATTTATTTGTGTCTTTAATTGTTTCAAAGAAAGCATATATGTCTCTCTCCCACTTGCAAACATTATCGTCTCTCTCTACTCTTTTTAAATTCCCTTTCCACCTTATCTTCGCATAGGAACAATGTTAATTTCCTATAGGGATTTGTATGTTAATTTCGATTCAAAAGGGGTCCCCTTTAGAACTTTTTAGGCATTTAAAATTTTTTTTTCCAATTCTTATGAAATTTTGTATTTATTTACGATTCTATATTGTGTATAAAATGTCCAAATATGAGATTAAAATTTTGAAAAATAACCATAGTTTATTTGGAGCAGTCAACATTTAAAATGCAAGTTTGAAACTAAGGTGCTATCGGAAACTAAATATATCTCGACACAAAAAATCTGGTGTGACCAGCACGGTGCACAACTTTCTCTTACCGAAGGGTAAGAGAAAGTTGTGTGCTGTGCGCCAGTCACACCAGATTTTTCGAATTCAGTTAGGTTCAGACCCTTTGCATTTTGAAGTTTCCAAATTTACATTCAAATTATCATGAAATTTTTTTAATTTAAGGGCTCTATTAATTCTATATTATGTTTTGAAAAGGTACAGGTGTCTAAATTTCACTTTTGATTAGTTTAAATAGACTTAAAAGAAGGTGGTCTCATATTTTTGACTCAATCAAAAAACACGTTTTTAAATAAAATTGAATTTTATTGTGTTATTTGAATAATTCTTTCATTACGCCTTTTATAATTAGTTTTACTTTCTCTTACCTATATGTATATGTTAATATATAGATAGAGAAAGTATTGGATTCATGTCAAAAATTTGAAGTCGAGATTTTGATGGATATACACGTTTTGAGGTCCCCTGAATCCAAAAAAGTGGTTTTCGCGACATGGACTGTCTGTCTGTCTGTGTGTCCGTGTGTGTTCAATTTAAAGAATGAAGGAATTGAGCTTCTAGGTTAAAATTTTATATTTAAGTTGTTGAGTTTGATGGATATTCAAATTAGGAGAGGATGGGAGTCTTCCCGGGACACAGCACACTACCTGTACTTAATTTTTGACAATTCTGCTTGCCCTGAAGATGATTGCGACTAGCGCTCGAAACGTCGGAGACAGAATATAAACGTTTTTTTATTTTACCTGGCTGCTGTGTCCCGGGAAGGCTCTCGTCCTCTCCTAATTTATATTTAAATTTTGTACCCTCCTGGACCGTGAAAATAAGCTTTTAATCAAAATCAACCAAAAAGTACTAGTAGGTACTTTACTGATGTATTTTTTCAGTTTTTTTCTATTTTCTCAAAATTCGCTCCAACGATTTTGATTAAAATTCAAAAATCGATTATTTTTTAGATGCTCTTTAAAATGTATATTCTCATTTTGCCATTGAAATATTCTTAAGACCACATTACACTTGTACTCCATAGGAAGGATAGGAGAAATGGTTGCCATGGTAATAAAATACAAATATTTATATTCATACTTTTTTTTTATATATATAAAAAACATTCACACTTTTTCTCATTCACACTCAAATTCACACAGTCTTTTCGGCAACTTAGGCCATTTAAGACTTTTAACGATACTCGTATGTTTTTTAATAAATCTATTGGGGATCCAGGCATTTCTTTTTAAGCCATTTGGTATCCAAATGCCTTAAATAAAATTATCGGACTGCCTGGGGTCCGAACCCGCGAAGTTCGGTTTAGAGGGTAGGCACGCTACCAACTACTCCAAGTCCCGTGGGCATATTCATACTTATAAATTTTACATCTTGAATTCTAATATACCGGCGGAAACTAAATCTATGTCGACATGAAAAATCGATCAATTAAATAAAGAATGCCTAGACCCCTAATATGTATAATAATCATTAACGGATATCGTTTAAAGTCTTAAATGGCCTAAGTTGCCGAAAAGACTGTGTGAATGAGTGTGTGAATGAGAAAAAAGTGTGAATGTTTAAAAAAAAAAAAAAAAAAACATGAAAAATCTGGTGTGACAAGCACAGAACACAACTTTCGATTACCGAAGGTAAGAGAAAGTTCTATGCTGTGCGACAGTCACACCAGATTTTTTTTATTTAGATATATTTAGATATATTTACTATATAAACATTGAATTTTGTTAAATTTACAATCTACCATTATTTATTTTAATATTTTAAGGTGCTAACCTCGTATACCAAAAGTCGCTGGCTCGGACCGCAGGCAGTCCGAAGATTTTATTTAAGCCATTTGGATACCAAATTATTTTTCCGCCCCTTTTCCACCGGGCGGAAATTTTTTTCTCTCCCTCAAGTGCAAATCATTTGACTTTTTTTTTTGCATGTGAGTCTCATCCCATCTTTTCAGACTCAGGTTTCGGTCGGCCGAAAGTTTCAGCTACTCTTTGGCCGAAACTGGCCGAAACCGAATATTTGGTCGGTTCCTATTAAATAGAAAAATAGAAGAGATGAGAACAGTTTTGCTAAATTTTTCTTTTCTTAGCGTTTATTTTTCTCGGAGAAGAAAAAATAACGTGAATTAATCGAAATAAATGATGATCACATCAGATTTCGTTAGACGACCATTTGTATGTATTTCAAGTTTTACCGTAGGCTTGTGTTAACGGCTTCGAATTTGCAAATCATGGAAGAATGGCATGCCACCAACATGGATCCGGCGGTGTCCTTCACAACTATCTGTTGATAAAAATTTCGAGGAAAGAAAACATTTTTCTTGTTTATGTAGCCTAAATGATTTCGATACGAATTTAAGATAGTGAAATTATTTGAGATAAATACTGTTTGTTGTTGATTAACCCAACAAGATAGAGAGAGGAGAGAAGAGAAGATTCCGTAGACTAAAAATATTCGAGATGGAGGCGAATGAGTGAGTGGCCTGGCGAGCAAACAAAAGCGAATGAGCAAGTCACTTGTTCTCTCTCTTCTCTCTTTCTCTTGAGCAAAAAGAGCAGCCAGCAGTCGCGTCGCGCGGCTAGATAAATGCCAGGACGTGTCTCGAATCGGCAAACACGAAAGCAGCAAGGCCGAGGCCATCAGCCCGTAGCACTCCTGCTCCATTGCCAACTTGATCCTTCTTCTTTCTTTCTTTCTTTTTACTGGCGTGACCACGCTTAAACTGACTTGAACAATCAAGGTGTGACTGGTCGCACAGCACCCAACTTTCTATTCTTCTGTCCTCGCCTTATTCCCGCGATGCGGGGTCGGCGAACATCACATATTTCCTACAACCCTATCAAATAGGACAGGCCGACCCGTCGCACGGTCTGACGCCTGTTGAAAAGAGGAAGGAAGAGACATTTAGAATATTCAGAGATGATCCAAATTTGGGCCTCCTTTTATTTCATCTTAGCTTTTATACTAATGAAGTAATTTTCATAAAACCTATCTCAAGTTTCCAATGTTTTCCGTTAGATATTTTGTCGAAATAATTCACGATCACCTCTTTAAATACCTCTACAAAATAACCATTATTATTTTGACCAATATCAATCAGGTTACCGTCCTAGGTATAGCACACAGTCAGCCCTGGTTGCAATTAGTTACAATGGGCGACGGGCAAAAGGCAGGCAAAGGTTTCATTTTACCAAATTTTTTGATACCATGGCCTTATACAAAACAAAACATTTTAATTGTAAATATCACCTTTTCGCAGACTATTTGAAAATTTATATTTCTGGCCCACCGGATGAGCAGGGATATATCGTGGTAGAAACGGTTTGCAATTGAGCACAGAGCCACAGACTTAAGATCAATAAGGGAAAAACAGCAGCCAAAAATATTTAGCTCGAATTCCACCAGTCCTTGTCAGGAACAAGGCTTTGGCTTATGAGACTAGTATGAGAAAGTTGGGTGTCATCATGGACCGATCATTGAGATGAGATGAGCACGTCATTTTGGATTAGCAGACGGTGTTCAAGAGTCTCTAACTATTGTCGTTTGGCGTTCAGTGATCAGAGCAGGGAGCTGAGCTCTAGATTGGACAGGGTGACGAATACCTGTGTGTGGTACTTATTCAACATACCACCGGAGCATCACATAACACTATATTAATTGAAGGTTAGGGCTTCCAGGTAGATGGAACTACTTTGCACTTGATCCGCATCCCGTCTCAGCCGAAGATTTGGATATCAATCAATTGGAATAAATAGGGACGGGGTGTAAATGACTTCAGATGCCGAAAAAGACCTTAAATAATAGGGGGACTACTTTCTCGGCATCTCTATTTAATATTTTAAAATATAAGCGGCCCGAATATCTATCAATATTAGGAACCGACCGAATATTCGGTTTCGGTTACGGTTTCGGCCAGTTTCGGCCAAAAATCATGGTTTCGGCCCTTGTTTCGGTTTCGGCCAAAAAGTAGCCGAAACTTTCGGCCGGCCGAAACTTGAGTCTTAAAAAAAAAAAGGTCAAATGATTTGCACTTGAAGGAGAAAAAATTTTTGTCTCCCTAAAAAAAAGGTAAAATGATTTTCACGGAGGGGAAAAAAATTAAAAAAAAAAATATAAATTTTTTTTATAGGAAATACAAGTTTCGGTTTCGGTTACGGTTTCGGCCGAAACTAAGGTTGAGGCCGAATATTCGGTTTCGGTTTCGGTTTCGGCTGAAAATCTTGTTTCGGTCGGACCCTAATCAATATATAATAGGTTTGTGCTTGCTAAAGTGAGTCGTTTCCGATCCCTGCCCTCTGATGCTCTCAATCTGTTGCTTTGGTGCACAGGACCCTAATCCTGGTCAATTCTTTCGAGGTTAGGGCGATCAAGTTGTGGAACAGTATTCCTGGCCACAGGGCCGTTCCTGGCGGGCGTGCACTCCGTGCCAGCACGGAGGCGCCAGTCCCAAAGGGCGCCGGAGGCGCCTTCCAAAGGGCGCCGGTGGCGCCTTCCAAAGGAAGGCGAAGACGAAAAGCCAAAGGGCGACGGAGGCGCAAAGCCAAAGGGCGACGGAAGCGCCTTCCAAAGGACGGCGGAGACTCAAAGCCAAAGGGCATTTTCGTGCCTGGGTCCTTGGTCCGTCGCAAGTGAGAAAAATTTCAAAAGAATTGGCTGCCAATCATTTGAAATAATTGGCGTAACTATATTGAATGGCGCCCCCCCCCCCCGCGGGTACAAGAATGTCGCCCCCTCCAAAAAAAAAATAAAAAAAAAATTGTTAAATAAATGTAAATTTTAAATAACTTTTTTATTTAAAAAAATAAAAGGGGAATGAATGACTTCCCCGAGACTTTCTCGTGTATTCTTTTGGAATTACGTCTGGGTGTGTGTGTGAACACGATTGCTTAAAAACCAAAGCAGCTAGATCGATGAAATTTGGTATATGCTCCTTAAACTAAAATTGTAGATTTCTCTCAACTTTTGGAGTAAATACGTCACTTGGAAGTAGTACTTTACCTAATAAGTTTTTTCAGAAATTTCGAAATTTTCAATTTGTTTGTTATATTATGATAAAATACTTAATTTTAAAAAGTTTTTATTTAGAAGGATGAGTAAAAGGCCAAGCAGCTATTATTTTTCTTTTTTGGTATTAAACCCACAGCGACGTTCGGTCGACTATGCGACCATCTTCATGGCTAGGGTTTAGTCAATAGTAACCCTCTTGAGTTCTTTGATAGACATTTATTTATAATCTATTCAATACGATCTATCACAAACATTCAGCGCCAGCTAGATTGAATAGATAGATATTCAATCTAACTGGCGCTGAATGTAATTGTGATAGATCGTATTGAATAGATTATAAATAAATGTCTATCAAAGAACTCAAGAGGGTTACTATTGTTTAAACCCTAGCCATGAAGATGGTCGCATAGTCGACCGAAACGTCGCTGTGGGTTTAATACCAAAAGAAATAATAATAGCTGCTTGGCCTTTTTACTCATCCTTCTACATATTGATTCAGCTATTCACCTCGCTTTCAAAGTTTTTATTCTTTGATATTTTTTTGAAAACTGAATAGTTTTTGAAATAATCAACGAAGAAAAAGAAAATTTTCGTTAAATTTGAAAAAAATTCAAAACAAAATCATACAGGTGTAGGATATATATTTAGGGTTCATATAATAATAATAATAATACGTGTCGTTGTTGGGTAGATATATATATATTTATATTTATATGTTGAGTGATGCGTGAAAGAATGAATATAGAGTGATGTGTCTAGTTTTATATCAGACAGATAGACTTTACCACGCATGTGTCAGTGAGTACAATTAATATAGAAATGCACTATGAATATATTATTAATAACATATACTTAACATCTTCCCTTTTTTTTTTGAAAAATACATTAAAATATTTTTAATAAATATACAAAATATTTATCATTTTCAGAAATATAAAATTTTAATCGATAATTTTTATTTTTATATTTAATACTAATATATACGTAACCAAGTATTGAAATTTTATCATTGGAATACGAAGAAATACTAACAGACGTTTTTTTAATTAATGATTTATCTAAACCCGATTCAATAAAATTTTTATAAGACAAAACATTACAATCTGCACCAGAATCTATCTTAAACATAAACATTTTATTATTTATACTCAAATTAATATTCCATTTCAGGCTCCGCTCGTTCTCATCCAGGGTGTCGATAAAAACCTCGTCCTCATCTTCACTCGACGACTCGTCGTCCGCCCGACGATCAATGTCTCGGACCTTCTTATTTCTGCAGACCTTGGCGAAGTGGTTCATCTGATTACACGAAGAGCACTTCTTTCCAAAAGCAAAACATTGTTTATACTTGTGGTTGTATCCGCACTTGCTGCATTTAGGGACCGCCTTTTTATTTTCAGAGGGACCTCGATGAGCCTCGGGAGTCGACCTGGTACACTTTTTATTACCAACGCCTTTCTTTTTTCAGCACATCGACAGCCGAATTCGATTCCGTCTTCAGAACTTTTGCTTGTTGATTAGCGGCACTTCTACTCCTGCATACATTTAGCGTTTTGGTTATATCCAAGTCCTTCATCTTCAAAAGGGCTTCTTTTAACTCGTTGTCGAAAATACCGCTAATAAAGATGTCCTTTACTAGACTTTCGCGTATAGTGCCAAATTCACAAGACTGGCTTAAATTTTTCAAAGTAGCCATGTACTGCTCAAATGACTCTTCAGTCTTCTGTTTTCTATTGAAAAACACATACCGCTCATAAGTGACATTCTTCGACGGCAAAAAATAAGTATCGAAACAATTGATGACAGTTTTCAAAACTTTGCGTTCCTCTTCTTTTAATTCAAACGAGTCGAAAATGTCCAAACCTTCGTCTCCTAATGAATGTAGAAGAATCGCCACTTTTTTAGTTTCGGTTATTTTTTCGGAACAATAGGCTTCTATATAAAGGTGAAATCTCTTCTTATATTTATCCCACTCAACAGGAAGATTTCCCTTAAAATCCATAGGCTTCAACATATGTGTCGACGCCAAAACCGTGTCAGCCATTTTCACTTCTTCTTTCTTCAGGAAAATAGTAAAACAAACCGAACACAAAAACACCCAACAGCTTCACACCGCTGCCACCATGTAGGATATATATTTAGGGTTCATATAATAATAATAATAATACGTGTCGTTGTTGGGTAGATATATATATATTTATATTTATATGTTGAGTGATGCGTGAAAGAATGAATATAGAGTGATGTGTCTAGTTTTATATCAGACAGATAGACTTTACCACGCATGTGTCAGTGAGTACAATTAATATAGAAATGCACTATGAATATATTATTAATAACATATACTTAACAACAGGTGTCATTAAAAAAACATGTAAATATAAAAGAATGAATTTGCTTCACAAATTCATTTGTTTATATTTACATGTTTTTAGATCTCACTGTACGTAGTACTAAGGGAAAGAGAGCTTATGTAGAGACTCCGGTGTCTGTCTGTCCGACCGTCCGTCCGTCTGTACACAAAAAAAGTACGGCCTGAACTAAAGGTCGTAGAAAAATAATACTTACATATACCGATTCAGCATAAAAAACTGGTCCAGGGAAAAATACGTTTTGGTTGCTAGCACTTCCGGTTTTTTAAATATTTAACATTTTTTAATTTTACATTTGGGTCATTCCACGTCAGTTCAACCAGGCCATTTCACCCAAAATCTCAGATTTTTATGAAACTTGGTATGTTTGTTCTATGTATAGAGATAAGTAACAGCAACAAATTTCAATTTTTTATCTCACTTAGTTTTCGAGTTATGGCACTTTAAAGTTTTGATTTTTTCACCTTCCGCGGCTTGGATAATGCCAAATAAAATGTGACATAGAAGAGAAAATAATTTCTCATTTATTTATTTGACACCCAATCTTGATGAAATTTTTATGGTAGGTTCTTTAAACAATAAGGAATTAGAAAAAAATATATCACGAATCTAAGTTAATCCTAAATATAAAAAAATTCATATTGTTGATTTTTTTTTAGTTTTGAAAACGCAAACATGGTTTAGCGCTAAAGCCAATATCTTCAAAAGGGAATGAGATATTCAAGATTTTTTTTTCTAAATAATCTACATGAAATGGGCTTTAATTTAGTAAAATAAACATTTTGTGTATTTTGTTCCCTCTATTTCTAAAGTCCATTGCAAGTTTCAATCAATATATAGTTTTACATGTTAAAAAGGTTTCAAGGGCAAAATGAAAATATACATTTTAAAGAGCATCTAAAAAATAATTGATTTATGAATTTTAATAAAAATCGTTGGAGCGAATTTTGAGAAAATTGAAAAAAACTGAAAAAGTACATCAGTAAAGTACTAGTACTTTTTGGCCGATTTTGTTCAAAAGCTTATTTTGAGTGTCCGAAAGGGTGCCTAACTTAAATATAAAATTTCAACTTCCTAGCTCAATCCTTTTATGCTTTCATTTAAACAATGTGTTTTCGTCTGTGTTCAGTAATAAGCAGACACACACACAGAGTTCATTTGAAATCATGAAAGAATTGAGCTAGGAGGTAATTTGAATAAATAAATATTTTTTTATTAATGAATATTTTTTTATTTTCCTTCTCTATGAAAAAGAGGATAGTGATAGTTCGCGTGGAGGAAAGAAAGAATTATCAAAATCTAAGCTACCGTAGCATTCGCCAAACTTGAAAATCAGTACAGGTCTAATCACTTAAAAAATTTTTTTTTCATAATTTAGTTGGGGGGGGGGGGGCGCCAAAAATGACCTGGCACGGAGGCGACCACATACCCAGGAACGGCCCTGCCTGGCCATGTTAGAGAATCAAGAAGGTATATGGAAGATTGGCTCACTTGCTTGAGAAACGGTGGTGGGGATTGTACTTTGTTTGATTAGAAATGTAAAGAATGAAAAGGGAAAAATATAAAAAATAATAATAAATGAGAAGGGGACTGAATGAATGGACAAACAAGACTGTACCATCCGACGTTAGCCTCAAAGATGAATGTTAAAGATCGAAGGAGAAAATGCTAATATGTAGGGGAGACCGGGGCAGGTTGGCCCAGTGGCGATATTTCGCAGAATAATTGGACGATTGTGTTTCGGATCAGAATGAAGGTTAATAGCACTGCCACCTTACTTCTGCCAATACAACTATAACGATCGGAGTAAACTCGCATGAGCTAGGATCATTTATTCGTTTTTTTGCAGCTTGGAGTAAATTTTTATTAGTTGATTAAAATTGTTTTATCTACTTTATGGTTACTTCGAGGATAAAAAGTGAGCTCTATGTTTAAAGGTTAGAGTATAAGGATTATTTCTCCATGGCATATTAATTAAAAAATCTCAACGGGATTTGTGCGGGATAAGAATTGTTTCAAATATGAGGACGGGGCAGGTTGGCCCAAAAAAGACGGGGCAGGTTGGCCCACTCGATTTTTGCCATTGTATGTATGAAATCGTTAAGGCGTGTTTTATTTTTTTCAATTTTAGTGGCAATGAATGATGTAAAAGTAAAAAATCTGGTGTGACTGGCGCACAGCACACAACTTTCTCTTACCTTCGGTAATCGAAAGTTGTGTTCTGTGCTTGTCACACCAGATTTTTTGTGTCGACATGTATTTAGTTTCCGACAGTACGGTACATTCGATTTTCAAGATGTAAAATTTATAAGTATGGCAAAATGTTTATATTTTGTTACCATGGCAACCATTTCTCCTATCTTTTCTATGGAGTACAAGAGTAAAGTGGTCTTCAGAAGATTTCAATGACAAAATGAGAATATACATTTTATTGGGAATCTAAAAAATAATTGATTTTTGAATTTAAAAAAAAATCGTTGGAGCAAATTTTGAGAAAATCGAAAAAAACTGAAAAAGTGCATCAGTAAAGTACTAGTACTCTTTGGCCGATTTTGTTCAAAAGCTTCGTGTCACGTCCCATGGGGGTGCCTAACTTAAATATAAAATTTCAACCTCATAGCTCAATTCCTTCATGCTTAAAATTGAACACACACACGCACACCACCCACCCACACCACAGACAGACCATGTCGCGAAAACCACTTTTTTGGATTCAGGGGACCTCAAAACGTGAAGATCCATCAAAATCTCGACATCGAATTTTTGACATGAATCCAATACTTTCTCTCTATATATATATTACATATATACAGTAGGTAAGAGAAAGTAAAAAATAAAAATTATTATAAATATCGATGTTATATTGGCCGTGTGTGTATTTTGAATCCAATACTTTCTCTCTATATATATTTCTAATTAATAAACTCACTTCTAATAGATTTATAAAAATATTCATGGTATACGGCCAGTCACACCAAGGATGGATACAAGGGAGGTAAAGGGGGTAATTACCCCCCCCCCCGAGATTTGAAAAAAATACCTTTTTTTCGCAAAAAAATTTATTTTTAACGTAAAATTTTTAAAATTAAGTTACTTAAAGATTGATTTGTAATTATATTCTGGCAAACAAGTACAGAATGCGCCTTTAAATTACTGAAATTAAGAAAAAATAGTGTGTTGTGCGGCGAGTCACACCAGATTACCCCCCCCCCCCCCGAGAAACACCTCTGGATCCGCCCTTGAGTCGCACCAGATTTTTTATTTTGTTTTTTTAACAAAATCATTTAATAAATAATTAAAGGGGTACAAATTTGAAAAAACAAAGGTGAAAAGGAATAAGGAATAAAGTCACCCTTCCCTTTTAATAGAAAGCAAAGCGCTTAATTAGGGAAGCGTCTCGTTTCTATGACAACGAACCGCGCGTCACTCGGTCCTAATACAAATTGAGGGGTCCTAAATTAGGGTCTCGTTTTATTCATTCATTTGTATGTTTTTATTGGAGAGTGAGAGAGAGGATGAAGGGGAGGGGGTTTGAGGGGGGGGGGGGGTCTTTTGATTACTTGCCAAAAATTTCGTGCAAAGCAAAAGTGTGCGTGCGTGCGTGAGTCTGTTTTTTTTTTTTTATATATACAGCGAGAGAGGGAATGAGCTTTCTATATACTACATAGTTTATATACATAGCGTGTTAAGGAAGGAAAGATAGATGGGGAGTAATAGAGACAGGCTGCAGGCTCACACACACACACACACACACACACTTGTACATGTTGTGAGAGCGCCGGCTGTCCTTGTCAGGCGGTTGCCATGACGACGGCGCCCACCGTTGCCAACCTTTTTCTAGTGTAATGAGTAGAAGGCGAGTTGGTAGCGCCGAATGCTTGCTTGTCTGGCTGGTTGCCTGACTGACTAACGCCCTTGGTTGCCTTCTATCTCTCCTGACTGCCGCCTCCTCACTCTGCGTCTATTCATTCACTCTTCTCTCTCTCTCTCTCTCTCTCAATCGATTTCTATTTCCTCTATATAATATTTAAGAGAAAGTAGCTACGTTATTATTATCATAATGAGTATGTAAATAAGTACTTAGAGTTCAATCAGATTAACTTATCTTTATTATAATTTATTTTTTTTTTTTGTTTAACCAAATATTTAAATCGAGGTCATTTTATTTATAAAAATTTTGTATTTAAATTTTATAATAATCAGAAGAGACAGGATGTGGATACAAATGCATGTTTGTATAGAAGCTGAATAGGTTCCTGAAACTTTGCAGCTACCCATTTCATGATTGCATTTAAAGATCTTTTGAATATTTTTGTGTAATTTCTTTTAAGGTGGGCTTCTTGGGGTGCTAATTTTGGGAGATTAAGCAGCCACATTTTTGAAGCTATCGACCTCAAATTTTTTTAAATTAAAGCTATTTAAAATATCTACAACTTAGAGGGGCTCTTTTTTTGATTTTCGAAAAAATAATTTTTTTTTAGATTATTCGCGTTAAATAAAAGATATTTTTAAAAAATTCCCTCAATATCTTATAGATAATTAAATTAGTACTCATTGTGTTAAAAAATAATTAATTTTCTACCTTTAATTAATTAGCTGAAAACTTTAAAATGAAGTGGAATAAATCCCTTGTATCCCTATGGGAAAAACTAACGCCCTTTTTTTTTTTTTTTTTTTTTTATTAAAAAAAAACATTCACACTTTTTTCTCTCATTCACTCTCACACTCACACACACATTCACACAGTCTTTTCGGCAACTCAGGCCATTTAAGACTTTAGACGATAACCGTTGTAAGTAATATATATATTAGGGGGGGGGGTTCAGGCATTTTCATTTAAGCCATCTGGTATCCAAATGGCTTAAATAAAATCATCGGACTGCCTGGATCCGAACCCGCGACGTTTGGTATAGCAGGTAGGCACGCTACCTACTACACCAAACCTCGGGAGCAACTAACGCCCTTGCAGCCTAGAGTAACTAGGTAATGAACGTCTTTTGAGACGCGCACCTTAAAGTCTATTTTATGTGACAAAATTAAAAATTATTTTTAACATTTTCAAACTTTGGCGCTTTACAGGATGGAAATATAAAAGATAAACATTTCAACCTCAATTTGTCCCCAGATTTCTTATTTCAAGTATGCGCCTATCAGCGGCGTAACTTTTTTTTTTTGGAATGGGTGCATAATGTCCGAAGAGGTATAATGACCAGTGGTCATATGCAGCCAGGAAGAAAATAAAAACAAAGAAGAAGCATACAAGAGGAACTCAACTGCGGGAACTGAGAAGATGCCTGTTGAGGTTAGACTTGAAGTCTGAAGATTGTAGGTTTTGGGGAAGATAGACGCAGGGAGCTTGTTCCAATCACGGGATAAATGAAGATTGGAATTGACTAGTTCTGTTAGTCGTAGGGATAGGGATGCTGAAACGATGCCTCCCCTTGTGTTCCGTGTATATGTTGCATTGGGTGGGATAATTGATTTTATTTTCTGAAGCTATAGAAGAGAGAGAGTGCAGACACGCTTCTTCTATGATCTAGTGACTGTAGGGATGCAGTAAGGGTAGAATCACCTATCAGTCTAATTGCACGCCTCTGTATGGCGTCCAAGGAGGAGAGAGCGTCTTTTGACGCCCCTCGCCAAAGGTGGGATCCATATTCAAGACACGGCCGAATTTGGGCTTTATAGAGGCTTAGGAGATGTTGAGAGGTAAAATAAAGCTTCGTTTTGAATAGGAAACCCGATTTCCTTGCGGTAGATTTTGAGGGCGGGGGGGGGTGAAGCTCAAATGGGGTGCTAACTTATCTATTTTTGTGCTGTTTTTTGTTTTTTAAATTAAGAGTTTTTTTTTTTTTTATTCTTTCAGGCCATTGACCAGAGGTCATTTCCCCACTTTCTTTTATATACAATATTTACAAAATACATGATAAAAATTCATTAATATAAAAAAATACATATATTACATCTACAAAAACACATTCGGGAGTAGAAAATCTAAGAATTATAAGAGTTGGATTGCTGTAATGATTGTTGAGTAGTAGGCAAATAATAAAGGTTAATTAATTAATTTCGTCGACGTTTCGGGAATGCATTTCCATCTTCAAAAAAGAAAAATAAAGGACATGCATACAACAAAATATAGGCCTAGAGTAAGGTGGGGCAAAAGTCCGCACGGGGCAAAAGTCCGAATCCTCATTTTAAAATCCCCGGTAGACTTGGCGTTGTTCTAAACAACTTTGTTAGGTTGCTAACAACAAGAACAGATGATGATTCGAAATTCAATAACGTGTTTGAAGCCGATTGTTAACAATGAGCAAATTTATGTTTTTGTCACCTTCCATCTAATATTTATGGAAATTCTCATGGTTGCAACATGTAGGGGAGAGAGGGGGAATGGCGTTCACTTAAGGAAAACATGGTGTATCTTTTAAATCATTTATTATAAATCCAAATTAAGATGGGTAATAAAGTCTTTAATTATCGAGTAATCAACAATTTAACACCAAAAGCATATATCTTTGCCCTATTAGTAGTAGGGAAACAATATTAAAAAAACATGTTTGAGCGGCATTGCCCCTGGCTTTGGGTAATGCCGCTCAGGGCATGGGGTAATAACGCTCAAATGTATTTTTGGAATATAACATGTAAGATACATTTTAATTAAAGAAATATTTATGAGATCAATCTTATACAATAAAAGTAAAGTCTACAATCACAAATTAGCATCAATTATTCCCATTTGGACGTAAGATTAGCCTTTTTCAATATAACAAATAGAGTAAAGTCTTCGATGTGAAATCAACTTCAATTATTATAATTATAATATAAACTAATTACTATTATTAGAGGTAACACTAATTAGAAATAGAAATATTTTATTTTTGGACACATAAATCACAGATATATCCATCTGGCGAATCCCACAATGAACACATAGCATGAGCCCACATTCCACAAATGGTGCAGCAATACCACAACTCGTTAATTTTTCCAATTTCTTCGCAAATAATACTTTTGTTCTAATTTACATCATCCACATTCAATTCATCATCACTGTCATCGTCACAAAGCTGCTCTTCATCTTCACAGTCTGAAAAACTTTCTAAGGGGTAATGGCGCTCAGATGAGCGGTATTACCCCAAACGGTAGTTTTATAATTAATTTGAAATAAAAAAAAATCATTTGCAATTGTTGAAAATTGATTACATTATCACAGAATAGAATAGTTTTACTGTCAGAAAAGTAAAATTAAAAATTTAATAAGCATTAAAATTTTGGACTTATCGACAAAAAACACGACACCGAAAATTAGATCAGTGCGGCCGCAAACGAAGAAACTCACTTCACGGTCACATGACGCAAGCTGACTGTCCTTTTGCATTGTTGCCTGTTAGAGACCCCCTCCCCTTGCATTTCACGCTCCGTGGCGATTTGCTAAGTTTTATTTTGACAGAGTTACAGGGGTGAGCGCCATTACCCAGTGAGCGCCATTACCCCTCTCTCCCCTACCAGCATGCACTTTTCTAACTGTCTAATGTCTTTGATTGCAAGCTGATATCCCTAAATAAATATTTTAAAACCTTTTTTTTCTCTACAGTTAACAATAAAAATTTTTTGTAACACTTCGATGAAAATAGCTAAATGGGGCAAAAAGTCCGTGGCCTCGACGGGGCAAAAGGCCCAATGGATCTCCAATGGAACCAATGTCACCCAATGGTATTCGAGTTTCTAATACCCCTACCTAGTATTTTCTGGGTTCTAATACCCCTACCTAGTAGTTTCTCGGATTAATGAGCCTAGGGAAACGACCACGACCCGAAATATTTATGCAGATTATGAACTTCACTCTTACTGGGGACTAATTGTTATTAGGCCTATTGTGTATTTCTAATAAATAAAATAAATACATAAAACATACCTATACCTAATGTATTTCTTATTAAGTCTTTTTATACCCTGGTTCGAGAGGTTGTTCGCTGCAGGGGCAATTGTTTGCACCTAAGGACTTTTGCCCAGCTAGTGCGGACTTTTACCCCCTCGGTGGGGCAAAAGTCCGCAAATGAAAATTTTTGTTTAAATACCTCCCCTACTCTTATGCTACCGAATTGGAAACCAAAAATTATGTAAGATAGCCAATTAACCAGGCTTTCAGGGGATGTTCCTATTTTTATTTTATCTTTCATAGGAAGGTCAAAAAAAAATTCCCAAAGAAAAACTGCGGACTTTTGCCCCACCTTACTCTATATTCCAAAAAAAGACATATATATCAATGGTATGTATAGGATTTTTAGCAATGATTAAACGACCAATATAAATAAAAAAAATAAGTAAAATAAAATGAGAGCGTATTAATAATAGACGTAAATTCAATGTATTTTTCTTGTCAATATAATATTGGAAGTTATAGTTATAATTAAAAAATTAATCATAAAAAATTTAAAACAATTTTTTTTGATATGTGGATATTTTTATTTGATCTAACGTAATGCAAATGACGTTTCGATTTTTCTTCTGACTAAAAACTATCATCAGGACTCACTAGGAATCACATAATATATTAATAAAACAATCATAGTAATCTACATAACATATTTATTAAAATTAAATTGTCCTGTTTCACATTTAAAAAGGAGCTTTGTTTGAAAAAGATGAAATATTTTCAATAGCCAGTCAATAAATACAGGTATCGTTTAAGATAAAGACTATTTGCGAGATGAGTTTGTGTTTTTATTGAACAAAATTGAACACCC
Source organism: Euborellia annulipes (assembly GCA_023213315.1). Classification (NCBI taxonomy): domain Eukaryota; kingdom Metazoa; phylum Arthropoda; class Insecta; order Dermaptera; family Anisolabididae; genus Euborellia; species Euborellia annulipes. Next base: position 29,552 of record JAKCPI010003578.1, read on the forward strand.
TATACTCGAACAAGAATAGCTGAATTGTGTATGTTAACGTGGTCCTTATTTATGGAGGCTCAAATTTTTTTTTAGAAATTTAATAGCAGGTACCCGTAGATCTTTTCCATTCCATTATAAAAGAACGTCTGCAAAATTTGAATTCATTTGTAAAACTGGAACCCATTGTCTTTGAACTTTGAGAATTTTCAAAATTTTCTTAAAACTAAGCATTCCCTTTTAGTCCAAGATCCCGGGCCCATTTTTACAATTTATCACTATCAAGCTAATTTAGCTTCATTTTGATGAGACGGCCAACTTTTACAAAAATTCTCGATTGTGGTAGCTAACAGGGGTTAATTAGGATAGAATAAAGACGTGCGCGCCTTGAATTCTGATTCTAAAGAGAGATGGATTAAATTGTTTCATCTGTCAAAGTTCCTCAGCATAAATCTGTTCATATTTCTTTTTCATTTCATAAAATTATTTGTCAATTATATTTTTCAAATTCGATTATATAAAATTATATTTAACAAATGTGTGAGTATGTTTAGTCAAATCTGAATTGAGGTATCAAAAGGCATCAAAAATTATGTAAATAAAATTATATAGGCCTACAGGTTTGTACAAGAATTTAACATAGCATAGCATATTTCTCCAAAATATCATTGTTTCATCAATTACTAAAGTTTAGTAAATTTAAGCTAAATATTTTTTCGAGATCTATTATTTGAATAAGATAATAGTATTCAAAATACCTCGATTCGGACTTAACAAGTCATAGATATATTCAACAAGACATGTGAGTGTTTTTTTATTGATGATGGGATGTTTGGCCTCATCAATAAAAAACACTCACAGTCTTGTTAAATAGTAAATTTAATTTCACTTACAGCATATTATAAAAATCTGGTGTGACTGGCGCACAGCACACAACTTTCTCTTACCTTCGGTAGACAGACCATGTAGCGAAAACCACTTTTTTGGATTCAGGGGACATCAAAACGTGTATATCCGTCAAAATAAATTAGCTGCGGTAATGTTGCCTACGGCCCTGGCGGGCGGCCTCTCTAAATGGTTATTAGAAGTTGTCCTCGTAAGTGTTGGCGTCACTGGTGGTGAGGTTGGGACCCGGCCCTGTTCCTCGGTCCTTTCTGCATCCCTCAACCCTACAACCCTCGGACCACGTTCCACATTTACTCATTAGTGTACCCCGTGGCATGTCATTTTAAATTGTGAAAATCCGCAGTAACTTTATCGAAGCTTCAGCTTTCCTGCATGTTTGGCCGTTGGAATTGTTTTATGTTCTTCTTTCTTCTATGCTTTGCTTCTATTTTCCTCATCCTTTTCTTTTTTTCTCGATTCTTCTAAGACCAATAGTTAAGATTTTTCCCCCACTTTCCTACCCTAAGAGTACTTCGGCAATGTTGTATTATTTCCGGTAAGCCGAGTTGTGTTCAAACTTCAGATCCGTAATCCGCAGGTTATCCTCCTTAGATACTCCACTTAAATTCATGTTAATATGGTTTTATTATTGTTTCTATTTTCTTTCTCGTTTTCTTCTTTTTTTATTTCTTCAATTCTTCATTGGCATCATGTTTTATTTTCTTCTTAATTCTATGGTTTATTGTTTATTTTTTTTATTTTTACGGGAATACAAGGGATTTATTCCATTTAATTTTAAAGTTTCCAGCTAATTAATTAAGGATAGAAAAATTAATTATTTTTTAACACAATGATTACTAATTTAATTATCTATAAGTTATAGAGCGAATTTTTTTTTAAAATATCTTTTATTTAATGCGATTAATCTAAAAAAAAAAATTATTTTTTCGAAAATCAAAAAAAGGGCTCCTATATGTTGTAGATATTTTAAATAGCTTTAATTTAAAAAATAAATGAGGTCGATAGCTTCAAAATTGTGGCCGCTGGAAACTCCCAAAATTAGCACCCCGAGACGCGCACCTTATTCATAATTCAGACTTGTTTGCGAGCTTAAGTCTGACACCATGAAGTAAGACTTAATTAAACAAGTCGAGCTATTTCGTTTATAATTTCATAAACATTACTCAAACAAGACCTGTTGAAGTTACAGCTGCAATAAACATTGCTTGTTTGCCAAACCAATTGTTTCGTCGTCTATTCTCGGCTCCGATCGAATACAATCGACAGACTTCGGCTATTCTCGGCTCCGATCGGAAACAATCGACAGACTTCGGCTATTCTCGGCTCCGATCGGAAACATTGGACAGACTTCGGCACACTACTCACTGAATGTTGGATTCAAATTGTTTTTTGAATTTTTTAACTTTGTTTTTTTTTTTAGTCTTACTGTCTGTGTGTACGGTCTCGGTCTTACGCAGATTTTGTTAATGAGTATATATTATTAATTATTCGTGTGATCCAGGCACTTTTAACCTCTAATAACGAAACTTTTAATTATTTTTCTATTCTTTTATTGTTTCTCAAAGATTTTTGTGTTAGTTCATAATTAAATATTGTTATTGGCATTAAAAATTTATTTATTTCACTTCTCTAGACCTTCTGAAGAAATGTTAAGGCTAAAATATTCCTTTTCATCCCTCCAAATTTGATTCATGGCCCTATAATTAACGAAAAGGGGTGGAAATAAGTAGGGGCATTGGCGTACGCCCCCGCAGACCCCGTGATGGGGGCCCCGGACCTTGGGGTGCCCCGGACCTTGGGAGGCCCACGGGCCGGGCCGGGCTAAAAAAACTGTATCTCCTCAGTGCTCCGGTAAAAACGGAAAAATTTAGACACAAAAAAAAATTTGTCTTTGAAAGGGCCCGGGTTCAGAGATATATTGTATTTTAAAAATATTTTTTGTAAGGTCTAATAATGGGGCCCGAAATAAAGGTTTGAGGGGGGGCCCAGCTAAAAAACGTTACGCCACTGATTAGGGGGCTCTCCCCCGAAAATGGTACGTGGTGGGTAAAACGGAGCTCATATTTGGTGGAGGTCATTTTACTTAAGAATCTGAAGAAATTATCTCGGGGCCGGAAAAAAAATTTCATTTTGCCGCACAGTGTTATCTATCAATACTATACCGGTACACAGTGGTTCCAAATCCCGAAAACGTAGTCAAAAGTCGAAAACGTTATTTAATCTCTCTGAAATTCAGTACACAAGGGTTTTTGAGGTCGCTGATTTAGAATTTGATATTATTTTTTCAGAAAAAAAAAAATATGGCGGAACCAATAAGGGGAACTAAAAAAAAAAATAATTCGATTTCAATCAAAATTGGCATTGTCGGGTTCTCGAGGTCGCCGATTTCGTATTTTAAATTAATTAATAACAAAATAATTTTTCTTTTTTTTATAGTCTTTTTCTGCATCTTAGGCCATATTGGCCCTAAATGATACATATTGTTTAATACGACACATTTGTGGGGGTCCAGACACATTTATTTATGTCAAAATAATTTAATTACAATATTTTATTCAATATTTTTAATACGGATTACATATAACATTAGTTTAAATAACATTAATATGCTTCATCAGATGAATATTCAAATTTCAGAAAAAATTGAATAAAAAAAAAATGTGCAGGTGGGGGCAGCTAATTTTTTTAAATTATTAATGAAGAAGGATCACAAAAGGCAGGAAAAGTTGTTTGAGAGTGGGATGTCGTGGGACTTTTTACTTTTTGACTTTTGAATTTTTGCGACATCTGAAATGGAAACAAAAATAAAACGTTATTTGAAATGCTCCTATAATTTAACTATCAAAATTTATTGCATTTTTTTTACATTGTTGAAATTTACTTACTTTCAGTCGTTGATTCTATTTGACGAATTTGAAATAACCAAAAAAACAAGGAAATGGAGAGCGATAGAAAAGGATGCTTATTTGCGTTCGGCGCAAGCTCCCTATTGTTGTCAAAAACGCTCAGATTCAAATAGATTTTGAGAGCCAGATAAGTGCATATAACTCTCAAAAACGTTCGTTCCTAACCGTAAATATTTTAATAAAACTATTTAGGGGCTTAAAAGTCTTTATTTTTGGACTTTTGGCCACGTTTTCGGGATTTGGAACCACTGTGCGGTATAGTGAATTGTGGGCTTGAGTATTTGAGTGAAAAAATGAAAAAAATAATTTGTTCTATTTTTACTTTTATTAAGACTTTGACCGGGATTAACTTTTCGATGCTCTCGAAATAAATTAAAAAAAAAAATAATTAAAAATATAAATACATTATACCAATTAATTTTAACTATTGAGAATATTTCCTCTCATGAACGCTTCGAGGCGTGTTCATTATATGAAATTTTATGGACATATGCTGTATAATAATGACTACCTTTATGCTAATTTTCGATGTAAGCGTATGTTTTTTATTTTTTTTTATTACAATGGATTTTATAATTTTTACTGTATATTGAAAACTAATCATTTATTCATATGTACATTTTGTAGACGGACTGATGATGAGACATAAAATATATCTCGAAACGTCTTCGGAGTCGAGAAGCATATAAAGGCTTTTTATTTGGCTGCCCTATCAAAATCTAACACATTCACAGCCATCAAATCTCATTTATATATAAAAAAAAAAAATGTTTTTTAATAAAAGTATATTAGAGCGGGCGCTGGAGGTAGTTGAGTATGCAAAATGTGAGAACCGAATTCTGTCAATGGATTTGGGCTAAGAATAGCTCACAGAATAAGGATCCGGATCTTGATCATAATCACATGGAAGGTCGTGCCGAAATTTCAAAGCAATCGGTCTAGTACTTTCGGAGATCGTCGCTTAGACGAACATTTACATTTTTATTTATATAGATACTGTAGATAGATAGATAGATAGATTCTTGTTTTATTAAGTTTATTAATATGTTTTTATTTTTTTATATATTATATCCTTTATAATGTACCTTGTTTTTATACGAATTCAAGATGTAAAATTTATAAACAGAAAAATATTGAATTGGGTATAGGAGACTTTGCAGCCAAGGAAATTAAATAAAAAACTTATTTAATTATTAATCGTCGACGTTTCGGTCGCAAGTCACGACCTTTCTCAGGACGATTGATTGTAATAAGTCATAAGCGAACAAGTCACTCTTAATACATATAGCCCAATTAAAAATTGTATAACTTACAATGATAATTAAATATAATACTGTCAGCCTTGTATTCTAACAATTAATCGTCCTGAGGAAGGTCGTGACTTGCGACCGAAACGTCGACGATTAATAATTAAATAAGTTTTTTATTTAATTTCCTTGGCTGCAAAGTCTCCTATACCCAATTCAAAGTCTACAGCCACTTCTCATCACTAGTTCAATGTTATTTCGTGAGACACCACAATATTTCCATCTTGCGAACAGGCTGTCCTTTCGGCACCTATCGCTTCGCTATGGTCGTCAAACATCTGTATATATTAAAAATCTCTTCCACCTTGCAAGAAACTTGCAAGCACAGATGCAACTATTTGGTTTCTTATTCAATCAAGACAACAAAGACTCATTCCAAATCATCTAAATTTCTCTTTCAAAAACATCGTGAATTTGTTTCCTATAAACTTCATTAAAAAACAGCGTATCACCAATTTGATCGAAGACCTTAAGTTTAGAATTCTTAATATAGAAATAGAAAATATCTTTACCCACAAATCACATCTAGTTCAAAAAATTAATCGCCTCTTAGCAGAAACCAAATTAATAATTCCACCATCAATATATAATAACATGTTAGAATCTTTAGAAAGACAATACACCACTCATTACACTCTATGCTATAAAACTAGAAGGAAAAAACTCCAGATAAGTCCGAGTTTGGAACCTAATTTGGATAATTTGTCCGAAAAGTGGTGTATTAACCTCTCTAAAAGTAATATTCCGAAAAAAATAGTAGAGGTCGCCAAACTTGGTAGCAATTTTAATTTCAACCAACCCAAAGAAAAGCCCCCGGGTGTGGCGTAGTAGGTAGCGTGCCTACCTCCTATACCAAACGTCGCGGGTTCGGACCCAGGCAGTCCGATGATTTTATTTAAGCCATTTGGATACCAGATGGCTTAAATAGAAATGCCTGAAACCCCAATATATATATTACTTCAACGGTTATCGTCTAAAAGTCTTAAATGGCCTAAGTTGCCGAAAAGACTGTGTGAATGTGTGTGTGAGTGTGAGTGTGAATGAGAAAAAAGTGTGAATGTTTAAAAAAAAAAAAAAAAAAAAAAAAAGAGTAAAGTGTGCTTCAAACAATTTTGAGAACAAAATGAGAATATACATTTGAAAGAGCATCTAAAAATTAATTGTTTTTTGAATTTTAATCAAAATCGTAATTTTGAGAAAATCGAAAAAAAAACTGAAAAAGTACATCAGTAAAGTACTAGTACTCTTTGGCCGATTTTGAATTAAAAGCTTATTTTCACACTCCAGAGGGGTGCCTAACTTCAATATAAAATTTCAGCTTCATAGCTCAATTCCTTCAAGCTCAAAATTGAACAGACACAAAGACAAACAGACTATGTTTCGAAATCCACTTTTTTTGGATTCAGCGGACCTCAAAACGTCCATCAAAATCGAATTTTTGACATGAATCCAATACTTTCTTTCTATATATTATAAGAGGTAAGAGAAAGTAAATATGTTAAAATATGCATGGTTGTTTTGGTTAAAAATTGGCAAAACGAGCATTGTGCATGGAATTTTTCAAAAAAACCCAAAATATGCACCTATGCAAGGGCGGATCCAGAGGTGTTTCTCGGGGGGGGGTAATCTGGTGTGACTGGTCGCACAGCACACAATTTTTTCTTAATTTCGGTAATTTAAAGGCGCATTCTGTACTTGTTTGCTAGAATATAAATACAAATCAAATTTTTAAGTATTAATTTTAAAATTTTGCATTCAAAATACATTTTTTTTCAAAAAAAAGTATTTTTTTCAAATCTCAGGGGGTAATTATCCCCTTTACCCCCCCCCCCCTTGTATCCGCCCTTGCACCTATGCTCGGAGCTTATTTCGAATCGAATCATGAAATGGATAGGCCTAACTGAAAAGTTTCAGGAACCCATTCAGCTTCTATCCAATCATGCATTTGCATGAACATCCGGGCTCTATTGATAATTCTTAAAGTCAATCATCATCAAGTAGACAGAATGGGAGTGAACATGTTGGCCTACAAACTCAAAATACTATGGAACAATGTCTTGAATTTTGTTTTCATATTAGAACAAATTATTATAGCTATAAAAAAAAAGTAAGGACAAAAAAAAAAAAGATTATGCAAATTCTAGGTCATATTTTATTATTTATTTAATTAATTTATTTATAGCTTAGATAATACGCGTGTTGAAGGTTGCGTAGCACGCACACGAGGCCAACCCATCAATTGTACTCCGTTTGGAGTTTTTGTTTAGTGATTCGAACCCGAACGAATGAACGTTGTAACGCGCGTCTGTGTGTGTATGTGTGTGGCAGGCACAAGCAGCAGCAGCTTTCAGTGGCGATGAGCTGGCAACGTTGCCAGATCTAGTGACGCGCACTCTCTCTCTCTCTCTCTCCCTCTCTCGCTCTCTCTATTCGGTGTCGCTGCTGCTTGCTAACTTCACTCGTGTCATTCGTTGGCACGCAAGCACAGTGATCAATATGGCAACATGGCAAGCATCTTTCTTTTTCCCCCTTTTTTTTTCCTCTTCAACAATAAAGGAACCAAGTAAAAAGAGAGAAAAATAACTCACCTAAAAAATCCATTAAAATAGAGAGAGTCAGTCTTATTATATAATCCCTGAATGCATAAACAACTTTTTTTTTTTTATTCATCTATTCATTCAACTTTAAAAATAAACTTGATTTAAATATTGATACTTTCTAATTTGATAAAATAAATCCCAAGAAATATTGATATACGTATAATGCCTTGTTATGTTATCAGAGCTTTAAGTAATCAAAGGTATTTTTGAATCAGCACCGAACAATCAAAGATAATAGAGAATGGGGGAAAATGAAAAGTAATTTTATCATTAAATACACGATTTCTATAACCGGATACAATATTGATTTTTTTAAATTTAATTCGTGGTGAGCCAAATCAATTAATATTAATGGTTTCGATGTCAGCTTTTGCAACGCCATCTTTAATACTCTCAAAAAGCATCTAATATTTTTTGCTCTCCCTGTACTGTAGTACTAAGGGGGAAAGAGCTTATGCAAAGACTCCGTCTGTTCGCATAAAAAGTACAGTGAGGGACAAATTTAAGTCCCACCCTTGCGTTTTCTACTTGTGATTATTTCATTGTTTTTATAAAAGAAAATGAAAATCTTTATTGAAAAGGTTCTAGGTTTGAACTATGAAAGTTTCTACTGAAAAATATATAATATTTTTTTTTTAAACAATGAAATAATCACAAGTAGAAAACGCATGGATGGGACTTAATATTGTCGCTCACTGTACGGCCTGAACTAAAGGTCGTAGGAAAATAATAATTCCATCTTCGTATTCAGCATAAAAAACTGGTTCAGGGAAAAATACGTTTTGGTTCCTAGATCTTCCAATTTTTGAGTTATTAATTCTTAAAGTTACGATTTCTCCCATAAGAAATGTATATATATATATATATTTCTTATTCTCTTTAGAGAAATATTTATGTATTCTTTGTATTTGAATATTCTATGAATGCAAACAAATCCTTAAGCAGGCACTTGTTTTTCTTAAATATGGAAAAATAACTTAACCTCTTTTAATCTCTCAATTTGCCCTCGGGGCTTGGTGTAGGGGTTAGAGTGCTAACCTCGTATACCGAACGTCGCGGGTTCGGACCCCAGGCAGTCCGATGATTTTATTTAAGGCATTTGGATACCAAATGGCTTAAATAAGAATGCCTGGACCCCAAATAATATATATTCATAACGGTTATCGTCTTAAATGCCCCAAGTTGCCGAAAAGACTGTATGAATGTGTGGGTGCATGTGAGTGTGAATGTTTTAAAAAAAAAAAAAAAAACCCTCAATTTAAAAACAATTTCAACTTATTATCTTTCATGTTTATTTGCTATTAAAATGTTTAATGTCAAGAAAATCCACAGTGAGAGCGTCCCTTTGAATTTACTACTGTAAATTCTTTCGTACTTTTTAATATCTAGAAGACCGAGCGTTTTATCCAAGTGGTTAGATGTGACAATCGCTCTAACGACAATATTCAAGCAAAAACCAATTGTATCAATTTGTTTTCTAACACCTGGCAACATTCTCTTTGATGGTGGATTGTCATTTTCTAATTACTTGTAAGATTCTACAATTGAATGTACTTTTTTCATGTCGACAAGAACTTTCAGTTTATTCATATTTCAAGATTTTATTATATATGGAACAATCCTATAATTTATTTTAAGCGTAAACTGCAACTATATTCACCTTGGTGGAATATTTTATTAAAATGGGGGGAGGTTATTGAAGATGAATAATTTATGGCCGTTTACACCAACACATCTTAGAACTTAAGCTCGTCTTACATCTTACAATAGAATTTGAAATCAGGAAATCGGGTCTTAAGATCCTCTATTTGTGCCTCCATCGCTAACAATAAGATATATAGGCCTATATATTCTATATATAAATAAATAAATAGGTAAAAATGCCACATTTCGCTTTTTAGGTTATGGAAGACTTGAGTCTTCTCAAGGCGAGTTCAACATCTAAGATGGGCATTAAAAGAAAAAAATCCAACTAGGTCGGATGCTAATTCAACTCTGGACTATATCAAAACCATGCTTTTGAGAAGAGTAGCACCTAGGCTAAAGTCCAAAGAAAACGATGTGGTATAATTTTGTCTTTCCACATTATTTTCTTTGCCCGTACACAGTAAGTCGAAAACAAGTGTAGGCCTAATAATTTTTCATTGCAAAGAATTGTGTTTGGTGAATCTTCAAATTCTATGATAACTTAGCCCAAACCATGTGACAACATCCCGATTAACATAATAATAATAATAATATTGAAATCTATGAAAAAGGAGCAAAAAAAACAGCCTTTTCCTTCTCTCACCTCTTCAGATTATTTGCAAGAAGAAAAAGACTTGTTTTTTTCTCTTGTTATCATCCTAATCTTCGATTCCCAGCTGATGACACACTTACTGAATCTATTATCTTAATTATAATATATCAGATTATATATAATTATTTTTTTTCAATAGCAGAAGGATGTGATTTTCATTATGGAAAATAATTTTGATAATTCCCCCCTTTTCCCTCATGCCCCTCCTTTTGTACCAATACATCTTAGAACTTTAGCTCGTCTTACATCTTACAATTGAATTTGATACGTCGCACCAACAGGAATTCGGGTCTTAAGTTCCTCTATTTGTGCCTCCATCACATAAATTATATAAATTTTATAACAACTTTTCCTAATGCCCCTGTTGTTCCCAATTTTAGAGAAAGATTGTATTTTTTTTTTTTTCAGTACATCCCTCGTAGAAAATTAGAACCGAAAACGTCTGAAAACCGACCAGGAATTCGGCTAGGAGGAACGGAGAATTAGCAGTTATGTGACGAGGTAGCAACATATGTGGAACAATCTCTCTAGGCTCAGGAATTATATGGGCGCAATAAAAAATAAATTAGGAAGGACAAAATAAATTACGTATTAGTATAATTTTTTTTTATTTTATCTAAAATAAAAAATACCAGAGCTTATTCATACTGTCTCTCCGTTTTTTTTTTTTTTTTGTACAGATTCTTTGGCCTTTTTTTTAAATCAAAAAATGCCCCCCGGACTAAAAAAAAAAAAAATAATCAAAAAATAAACATAATCGCAACAATATTAGAACAAAAATTGATCTTACTTTTTTCCCACTTTTCTGATAATTTTAGTTGGTTACACTCATGGGCGTAGCCAGAGGGGGCAGGGGGCAATGCCCCCCCTGGCTTGTCCTGAAAATTTTTTATCTATTAAAAACAAATATATACTAAATTTTCCAATGGGAAATTTTTTTTTAATGAGATTATATAAGGAAAATAATTATAATTATATTTAATAAATAATTAATAATCTATGTATACTTTAATTACAAACCCCCCTCTCGTCCTAACGAATGGTTGCCCCCCCCTAACAAGATGTCTGGCTACGCCCATAGATTACATTGCTCTATACTAAAATGATTGTCCCTTTATATAAGTGTAAATCTGGCGAGCTGTGGTGCAATTAACGAAATTGTCATGGAATTTATTGCCCTCGGGGCATGGCGTGGAGGTTGGGGTCTTCCCCCCTTTCTCCAACGCCGGGGGGTCCGCCCCCCGGCGGCCCGGGTTTTTTTTTTAACCCCTTTGTATAAAAAATCTTAAATAAAAATACCTCGGCCCCCAAAATATACTATTATTATTAATAACACCGGTCCTCAAAAAAATTCTTTTGGGGGGGGTGTTGAAGAGAAGGGGGGGGTGTGGGGGGGGGTGGGGGTGGGGGAGAAAAGAGTGTGAATTTTAAAAAAAAAAAAAAAAAAAATGGAATTTATTGTTGATCCACAAAGACTGTAGGCCGATTCCCATATCTTGGAAAATAACTATATAAAACAATCAATAAGATAGATAAGGAAAGTGAATATTAAAAAAAGGTAAAAAAAATTAAACGTGTTCTTGTTTCAAACACAATTTAACTAAAATTGCTAGATTAGAATTTGTTCTTTCATTATTTTTAAGTAAGCTTATTGAAATTTGTCTAATAAAACCTGATTAAATTTAGGCTCAGATCCCCCGGGAGGGCAATCAACCCGATCCCCTCCCTTATTGATTGATTTTTCTCACAAGTTTCCTTACAACGAACTGATCAAAAAAGTCTCTCCAAGAGAAGGATGTAGGCCTACGATCTGGCGAATCTCTAAATCTGCAGCGAATTGCTTTTTTTTTCCTTTTAGAATAAGCCATTTTGGCTGCTGAGGCCATTTGACTTCATACATTTTATTTGAATTACAATAGGCCTATATCGATGGCTTCCGGCGGGTGTCCAACAGTTTGGCCTGTCGGGGGTGCTCCCATCCCGATTTTAAGCACTGCTTGGCGCTACTTAACAATACTGAACTTGGTGGTTGATGTCCATTCTTCTTGCCAGCGAATTGCTTACTAAAGTAGGCGTTCGAGTCCCAGCGTTTGCTCTCATATCCAGTTTTCTATTTTATATCCAAGAGCTGGAGGAAGATGGTGCTCCTATCCAGGCGCAGCCTCTTTAATTAAATCCTTATTCAAACAGTTCTATATCACGTATTGTTTTTTGTTTTTCTCCTATCTTTTTTTTTTTATATAAATAAAAACACTCACACTTTTTTCTCACTCACACACACATTCACACTGTCTTTTTGGCAACTCAGGCCATATAAGACTTTTACGATAACCGTTATTGATTAATATACATATTGGGGGTCCAGGCATTCTTATTTAAGCCATTTGGTACCAAATGGCTTGAATAAAATCATCGGACTGCTTGGGGTCCGAACCCGCGACTTTTGGTATACGAGTTAGCACGCTAACCCCTACACCAAGCCCCGAGGGCTTCCTATCTTACTTTTTGTTATGTTGGCCTCGATCTCTATAATTGGATAATTAATGTGATCTATATTTCTATGATTTTAATTTTAATTTGGGAATTGTATAATAATTGTAACAAATTTCGTTAACAATATTTTGCAAAAATCTCTAGTTTTGGTCCGGAATAGTTTGAAATTTCCATAGCCCATTTTTTCGAGCGTCGTAAGCCGATTCGTTTCAAGCAATTAATATGCTTAATTAAATAGGTCCATACATATCTAGTCTCAACATTTGGGGACCCGAGAATGTTTTCATAAAATGGTCAGTAGCTTAGCTCCGGACTTGTTTTGGCCTATCATATCGGCCCTTAGAAGCCTGCAGAGCCCAAAGCCCGTCTGGAGGGGATTACAAAATCGTTCTCTAATATTCCCGTAAATTTCTAACAATTTCCACTCGATTTCTTAATCAAATGATCAAAAACATTTTAGACAACACAATTTGATCCTTTTTAAATTTTTAATCATTTAAAATAATATATTTTTTTCGTTAATAAATTAATCATTAATTTAAAAAATGATTAACGATGATAAAAGCCTTTTGATAATTTCACCTTGCTAGGCCTTCTCTTTCTAACCAAATTTCAAGATAAAATTGTATTTTTATAGTTAAATTAAATTAATAAAAATTACTTGAAAATTTTCACTAACAAAAGTTCATCTTAAATAATGAATTTTTATAAATTTTATTTAAATAGTAGGAAGTTAGAAAAAAATATTTTTAGAATCTATAAATGATGGAGATTAAAAATATTTTTATTTAGTAAAATTATCTTTTATAGTTTTTAAGAAAAAAATTAAAAACTAAAATCATGATTTTATTTCAAGAAATAACGTTGATATTTAAAAATATTTATTTACCCTTTGATTTTTATGATTTAAAATTTAAAAAAATTATTACTAAGCCTCCTTTTTATTTAGAATCAGATAATATTTTTTATTTTTTATTTCTAATAATAATAATTGAAATAAAAAATAGTAGTTTTTTTCTTGGGTGTGTCTTGAGGCTCTCAATTAGCTCCGCCCACTTTTTCTCCTCCTCTTTCTGGGCGTGGCTTTGAAGGAGAATCTGATTGGTCAGAGGGTATAGCGTGGCTTTCTGGTGACGCAGAGAACAGCCAATAAAAATGCCGTCGAATTCGTTGGGGAAAGGGAATGGCTTTCGGTTAAATTCGGATACGTTCGGCTCCTTTCGTCAATAGAATGGCGCATGCCTGCTTACGTTGATGCGCCAACAGAACGCGCTCAATTTTTGAAAGCGGACTAATTGTTTCGTCGGATCAATTAGAAAACAGGCCTTCTCTTACGAAAAAGGGTTAATTTTGATTCCATTTCTCTCTTATAGCGTTTAATGCAGGCATATAAAACAGCTCCGTGCAAACTTCTCTTTGCTTTATTCCCGCGGTTCGGGGTCGGTAGCTCGGTCATATTTCTTTTAATCTGTTAATATCAAGTCATCCTGGGTGTCCTAGGTTTATTTCAAAATAAACTACATAAATCTATTTCTAGTTATTTTAATACATATTTTTACTAAATTTTAAGTAAAAAATATTTCTTAATTGAATATTTAAAAAATTATATTTAATTAATTTAAAAAAAATTTGAGATCTATTTGCATTTTTATATTGAGTGTGTTTTGGATGAAATAAACATGGGTGGTTCCGAACATGCTCTACAAATTTAGAATCATCCATTTTTCAATTAACAAACTGATTAAATGAACGGATAATATAATACAAATGTTGTAATTTGCTTATATAGCCTATATATATGTAAAATATTTTTTTATTATATTTTGGAACCGCGGTGGTTAATAATAACAACTTTATAAATATAATTTGTATATTATTATTATTATTAGGCCTATATATTATTATTATTATTATTATTATTATTATTATTATTATTATTTATTACAGGCATCTTATCTATATACCATGGTAAACTTATACATAGATAAGATGCCTGCACCTACTGATATTTCTAGTTTGAAATCATTTTTAGGGTTAGTCAATTATTATGGTGCTTTTTTTAGAGAATTATATAATATCCAAGCACCATTAATTAAAAGGAGACTACTTGTAATTGAACTCGTCAATGCCCAAGTGCATTTTAAATAAAAATTAAAGAAATTCTGAAATCTGATTTACTTTTGCCCTTTGCATCGAATTTTGGAGTTGGCTGTGTAATTTCGCATAAATTTCCAGATGGGAGCGAAATAGATATCGCTCATGCTTTGTCAACAATGACACCCGCGCAAAAGAAATATAGTCAGATCGAAAAGAAGGGGACTAGCGCTGATTTTCGCTATAAAAAACATTTCACAAATATATTTATGGTCGAAAATTTAAGTTAGTTACAGACCATAAGCCTTTTATAAGCATTTTTAATTAAAAAAAGGAATTTCAGCTCATTCGGCAAATAGTTGGGCCATCATACTTTTAAATTGACTTTGAAATAAAATATTGTCCAACATTGGAATTTGGAAAAGCCGTCGCTTTATCAAGATTAATTGAAGAAAGAAGAGCAAATGACCGTGCGACGGGCCGTCCTGTTCTATTCCTTCCCGGTCGAAAAAACCCCACCCCCTCCGCCAATCTCGCACGCCGACCCCGCACCGCGGGAATAATAAGGACGAGGATAGAAGAAGAATTAAATTATTTCTCCCCTTCTAGTTCAATTTAAATAAAAACATTTTTTTTTTAAAGTTTTTTCATTATATTTTTATTTTTAAACCTTTTTTTTTTATAGTTAGAGTATTAAAAAATCTGGTGTGACTGGTCGCACAGCACAGAACTTTCTCTTACCTTCGGTATTCGAAAATTGTGTTCTGTGCTTGCCACACCAGATTTTTTTGTGTCGAGATATATTTAGTTTCCGACAGTACGGTACATTCGAATTTATAAACCATTTGTTTATTTATATTTTGTTTTTGTTTGAGGCCGTAGTTTGGGAGTTGTAAGCAATTAAATATGCAAAGTTTTTATTTTTACTTTCTCCTCTAGAGAAAGTATTGTAATCGTAAAAAAATTCGACTTGGAGATTTTGATGTTTCTACACGTTTTAGACCTCCCTGAGTCCAAAAATACCATTTTTGGCATTATGTCTGTGTGTGTGTGAGAACCCGATTGCTTAAAAACCAAAGCAGCTATATGGATGAAATTTGGTATATGCTCATTACACTAAAATTGTAGATTTCTATCAACTTTTGGAGTAAATACGTCACTTGGAAGTAGTACTTTACTTAAAAAGTTTTTTCAGAAATTTCGAAATTTTCAATTTTTTTATCATATTGTGATAAATTACTCTATTTTAAAAAGTTTTTATTCTTTGACATTTTTTCAAAAACTGTATAGATTTGTAGTTATCGAAGCTAATTATTAAAATAATTTTTTTTTAATTTGTTGAGTATAAAAAAAAATAACTTTTTTAAATTTAATAGCTTCTGAGAAAAGGCCGAAAAAAATTGAGAAAATTCGGGTTAAGCAAGGCTAAGAACTGCTGGACCGTGGATAGGTGACCCGCTGAGTGTTGAGTCACTCATCTGCTGGAAGCCATTTTATTTAATTTCCCAAAAGTCAAATGATCTTAGAGGCCGAAATATAAATGGAAAATACAATTAACTTTAACACCCGTCTCAGGAAGAAAAATAAATAAATCCCACCTCAAAAGTTAGAATATATTTATTTCCTTTATTAAATAATTAAATCTCTCTAAGGAAAAATAATAAAAATTGTTATTTAATTAAATTTTTATTTATTTTCTTCTTTAGGGACTCGAAATGAATAAAGACAAGAGGAGAGTCTTCCAAGCAAATGGTGTGCATAATTACAAGGCCCCGCCGGCAAGTGCTGCCTCTGGTGTCTATTCTATTAACCCTTTTGTTTTAATCTTTAATTTAATCAAACAAATTTCATAAAATTAGTATAAATATCACGGAGGGGACAACCTAAAGGGGAGGGAATCTAAAAGGCGCCCCCCCTCGAAAAAGCAAAAATTCAAATATTGTGGCCTGGAATGGCATTTGAATAGAAAGAGAGCGAAGGCACTGAGTGCGAGTGAGATGGAGAGAGTCGCTTAAAGATGCTGAGTCTCCGTACTTGGTGCACACAAACCCGATTGCAAACAATGCGCGTGACGTCATCTTTTCTAAGAAGCCATTAAAGACAGAAATAAAAATAAAATTATTATTATTTTTTTTTTTATATTCATCAAATTAGAAAAAAAAAAAACAAATTAAATAATTTAAAAAAATGAATATGAAAAAATTATTTTAATAGGAAATAAATATATTCTAACTTTTGATTGATTATTGAGGTGGGATTTATTTATTTTTCTTCCTGAGACGGGTGTTAAAGTTAATTGTATTTTCAATTTATATTTCGGCCTCTAAGATCATTTGACTTTTGGGAAATTAAATAAAATGACTTCCAGCTGGTGAGCGACTCAACACTCAGCGGGTCACCTATCCGTGGTCCAGCAGTTCTTAGCCTTGCTTAACCTGAATTTTCTCTATTTTTTCTGCCTTCTCTCAGAAGCTATTAAATTTAAAAAAAAGTTATTTTTTTTATACTCAAATTAATGAAAAAAAAAAAAAAAAACTATCATACAATTAAAAAAAATTATTTTAATAATTACCTTCGATAACTACAAATCTCAGGAGGCGAGCGTGGCTTATCGGATAAGCCAGGGTTGCCACATATTAAAATGCTCAATGTAGGACAATAGGAAATGGACATATATATATATAAATTTTTTAGGTGATGATAATGTTAATTTATTTATTTATTTTATTTCTTTAATGACTACATTCAATGTCTGAACTTATATTTTTCATCACTCTTCGCGCATTTTAATAATTTAATGTTGTTTCGAACTTTCTCATAAAATTGTACGCAATTTTCTTTACAATTAACTCTTACAAGCAATTCCGCTTTGATTAACTCTACTGAACACTTATTTCTTTCATCCGGGCGTTTAGAAATCGATTATACAGACTTACAAAAACCAACTTAATATTTTATTTTCAAAGTAGGACACATTAGGCTTCATTGTAGGACGTAGGACATTCATTGTGATTGTAGGACTGTCCTACCGAAAGTAGGACGCGTGGTAACCCTGGGATAAGCTGAGGCTTAGTAATTCGAGGTAAAATGTCACTCGAGTTCGAACCCAACTTGCCCAAAATCAAAGTCGAACGTCTCTGCTGGAGCAAAAGGGAGTACACATCCCCTCCAATTCCAGGCACTTAGGGCCTGAGGGATGGACATAGGAATTCAGGGGTAAAACATCACCCGAATTCGAAGCATTCCTAGATCGGGGGAGCACAATAGATCTGATCTAGAAGGTCGCAGTGCAAAGAGAAGCTCCAGAACAACTAATCAATCAATCAATCAACTACAAATCTATACAGTTTTTGAAAAAATGTCAAAGAATAAAAACTTTTTAAAATAGAGTAATTTATCACAATATGATAAAATTCTATGGAATACAAGAGTAAAGTGGTCTTCAGAAGATTTCAATCACAAAATAAGAATATACATTTTAAAGAGAATCTAAAAAATAATTGATTTTTGAATTTTAAAAAAAAATCGTTGGAGCAAATTTTGAGAAAATCGAAAAAAACTGAAAAAGTGCATCAGTAAAGTACTAGTACTTTTTGGCCGATTTTGTTCAAAAGCTTCGTGTTACGTCCCATGGGGGTGCCTAACTTAAATATAAAATGTCAACCTCCTAGCTCTTTTCGTTCTTGAGATATTTTGTTCACGGACAGACACACAGACACACACAGACAGACCATGTCGCGAAAACCACTTTTTGGATTCAGGGGACCTCAAAACGTGTATATCCATTAAAATCTCGACATCGAATTTTTGACATGAATCCAATTACTTTCTCTCTATATAGATATACTAGACGCAAAGCCCCGCCTTCGGCGGGGCTTTCCATCTAGCCAGGGGGCTGCGCCCCTGGACCCCCTTGCTCGCCTACTTATATACATACCGGTACATACATTTTCCCTTTTCATTTTTATATGTAGAGATTATTTTAGCGGTTAATTATTCATGAACTTAAGATTTTTTGTGAATCATATCCTTTCCGGGACTCTCCCGGTACACAGACAAAAAATTTACGCCGGTTAGAATTCAAAATGTAAATAAATAAAAAAAATCGTAAACATGGGTAAATATTTATATTTTGTTACCATGGCGCTATCCCTGAGGCCTGATTGGTTGTTTCACACATCGGACACCCTCTTAGCCTTTTATATATAAGTATGATTATATTACATATATACATAGGTAAGACAAAGTAAAAAAAAGAGTAAAGTGTATTTCAAACAATTTTGCGAGGAAAATGAGAATATACCATTTTAAAGAGCATCTAAAAAATAATTGATTTTTGAATTTTATGTTGGAGCGAATTTTAAAAAAATCGATAAAAACTGAAAAAGTATGCCCCGGAAAGGCGGAGATCCTGGGTTCGATTCCCGGGGGCCATGGGATGTTTGGCCTCGTCAATAAAAACACTCACAGTCTTGTTAAATAATTAAAATTGATTAAATTTAAATTTGTTATATCAAATTACACAACTCTAGCTCATTGGGAAGTGTCTTAAGCAAAGACTAAAAGTTGTTGCTCATGAAAGACTAAGTTTTTTTTTTTATAAAAAAACACACACTTTTTTCCCCCAATGTAAATTTTACATTTTTTTTTTTTTTTAAATTTTTTTATAAACATTCACACTTTTTTCTCATTCACACTCACACTCACACACCCATTCACACAGTCTTTTCGGCAACTTAGGCCATTTAAGACTTTTAAACGATACCCGTTATTGATTAATGTACATATTGGGGGTCCAGGCATTTCTATTTAAGCCATTTGGTATCCAAATGCCTTAAATAAAATCATCGGACTGCCTGCGAACCCGCGACGTTCGGTATAGAAGGTAGACACGCTACTAACTACTCCAAGCCCCGTGGGTTATTTTACATTTTGAATTCTAATGTCTGTACTGCCGGAAATTAAATATTTGTCGACACAAAAAATCTGGTGCGACCAGTCACACCGGATATTTTGTTTCGGGCGCGACCAGTCACACTGGATATTTTGTTTTTCTGTTGATATAGCCTATATTGACTGTCCCCCCCCCCCCCCGCGGAAAAAAGCTAGCGCCGTCAATGTTTGAAATACAAAAGTTTTAATTATTACTTTCTCTTATTTTTAATGACTAGACACCATTGCCGAAACTATATTTGATTGGTGTCAATTTTTACGATGTATTTTTATGTTTGATCGGTGATTCAGAGGATAGTGTAGGTGCTGCGCTCTGGTAGCGACTCGCGCAAGAAAAATAAAATTTAAAGTTTCCCACGCCTTTTCAAATATCTTCTATCTATCTATATATAATAATTGGGGAGTGTCCGTCTGTCTGTCCGTCCGTCCGTCCGTCTGTCTGTCTGTCCGTCTGTCACGCTCTGTTTGACCAACTTCCCGTTGGAATTTTGAAACGAAATTTTGCAGTCTTATAGAGGACGTTATGGAGAATCCAGGAAAAATACTCGGGTCCTGAAATTCCTATAACTTTTCGAGTTATTAATTCTTAAAGTTACGATTTCTCCCATAGGAAATGTATAGAGAAATATTTAAGTATTCTTTGCAGTTGTGTATTCTATGAAGGTAAACAAATCCTCAAGCAGGCACTGGACTGGAATACTTAGTTGTAAGTAATAATAATTTTCTTTTCATAATTGGACCCTGTTATGCATTGGTGTGTCAAAGACCAAACATCGAGTTTTGAGAAAATCAACAATAAAGTTTTTTGTTTACATTGGAATATATATAATTTTTTTTGTCAATTGTGCAAGTAACATTAAATATAAATTTTTTTAGGACATATTTTATAAAAAATACTATTAATTAAAGCATTTGAAACAATATTCCGTGCTTAACTCAATTTTGAATTTTTTGGTCTTTGACACACCATTGCATAACAGGGTCCAATTAAGAAAAGGCGAGGGTCCGCCGCAGGCGGGCCCGAGCCAGCTGGGGGTCCAGGGGGCGTAGCCCCCGGCTAGACGCGAAGCCCGCCGAAGGCGGGCGGCGCGGCTAGTTCATTTATAATTTGCTCTTTTCTTTTAAATTTATAACTAGTCGGCGCGGCCCTCTCCTTTTCTTCATTATGAAATTTTTCTTCATTTTTTTTTTAACACTCATACTTTTCTCCCATTCCCACTCACACTCAAACACACATGTACACAGTCTCTTCGGCCACTCAGGCCATATAAGACTAAACAATACTCATTATTTGTTAATTTACATATTGAGGGTCCAGGCATTCTTATTTCAGCCATTTGGTATCCAAATGGCTTAAATAAAATCATCAGACTGCATGGGATCCGAACCCGCCACGCTCGGTATATATACTAAAGTTAGCACGCTACCAACTACATCAAGCGCGAGGGCACTTTTCATTATGAAAAGAAAATTATTATAGTATTGGTGATGGGTGGGCAGCCAGGATTAGAAATAAAACACGAAATTTTATCTCATTCTACTCGTCGACGTTTCGGGTGCTAATCGCCCCCTTCCTCAGGACTGAGCAGGTGTCAATTATAACAAAAAGATGTCATTTGTTGTGATTTAAACATTTTTATTACAATGTGAAATTTTAAGTAGCAAGTATGCTTTCATTCAATACAAGGTGTTGTTGAAGCAAAAGTCTCGATTAGACGAGTAGAATGAGATAAAATTTCGTGTTTTATTTCTAATCCTGGCTGCCCACCCATCACCAATACTATACACAGTCTCCAGCCAAAGGAAAATTATTATTATTACTATTCTTATTCAGTGCCTGCTTTACATTCATAGAATATATAAATGTTAAGAATACATAATGTGTCTCTATATATTTCCTATGGGAGAAAACGTAACTTTAAGAATTAATAACTCAAAAAGTTATAGGAATTTCGGGACACGTCTATTTTTCCTGGACCCCCCATTACGTCCTCTTTAAGACTGCAAAATTTTGTTTCTAAATTCCAACGGGAAGTTGGTCAAAGCGTGAAAGACGGACAGACACACTGACATACCGACAGACTGACACTCCGCTATTATATATAGGGCCTATATAGATTAATTTGTCTTGACAGTTGTCACAATTTCTTTAATATTAAACAAAAAAGATAGATAAATATCAATATTTGAAATTTCATAAACACAAATTAAAAATATTGTGTGGTTTTATGAAACCACGGTGCAAGTATAACTTTTTTCGGATCGTAGCCATTTAACTGAAAATTTTTGGAAAATTCGATTTAGGGTATTCAAATCGCGTTTTTAATCTTAACTTATAATAAACTAGTGGTGGTAGGGTTGACTTCGACAACGACCTATTTTCTCAATTTTTCTTGGACCTTCTGTGGGGGCCCCCCGACACCCCCCTAGTTACACCCATGCCCCTTGGGCTAGAAATTTTATATACAGATAGGGAAAAATTATAGATCTCATCTTTTTTTGTTGAACAGATGGTGAGATATAATAAAAAATTTATTTTGAAATATTCAATTTTAAATTCATATGAATATATCCTCCAAGAAATTTTAAACTCATTACAAAAAATCCGATGCAAATCGGATTTGTGGTTTTCGAGTTCTAGACAATTGAATTATCAGAATTTTTATTCGTTTCTAGTGTTAAAATTATTCGGCCTGTTAATTTGTCCAAAGAAGGGGAGGTGCCTGGGCGACAGGCCCCCCACCCCTGCCCTCTGATTGTCGCTGCTGAGAAAACGCGCCAGGCCACTCCCTCCCCTTCACCTCTTTTCTAAGAAAATTTATTTAAAATTTAAAAATAATAATTTAACACATTTTTTTTTTTAAACAATTTGAAGGATTATAAAAATTGAAAGAGAAAAATAATCTGGTGTGACTTAACGCACAGCACATAACTTTCTCTTACCATTAGTAATTGAAAAGTGTTCTGTGCTTTTCACGCTAGATTTTTTGTGTCGATAGAAGTGTCAGACAGTATGGTACAGTGAGGGACAATATTAAGTCCCACACTTGTGATTATTTCATTGTTTTTTTTTTTTTTTTTTTTTTTTTTTTTTTTTTTTTAAACACTCACACTTTTTTCTCATTCACACTCACATTCACACACACACATACACACAATCTTTTCGGCATCTTAGGCCATTTAAGACTTTAAACGATACTCGTATTTATATAATATATATTTATTTGGGGTCCAGGCATTCTTATTTAAGCTTCATTGTTTTTATAAAAGAAAATGAAAATCTTTATTGGAAATTTTTAAGGTTTGAACCATGGAAGTTGCCCTCGGGGCATGGCGTAGAGGTTAGCGTGCTAACCTCATATACCAAACGTCGCGGGTTCGGACCCCAGGCAGTCCGATTATTTTATTTAAGCCATTTGGATACCAAATGGCTTAAATAAGAATGCCTGGACCCCATATATGTATATTTAATAATAACGGATATCGTAAAAAGTCTTATATGGCCTGAGTTGCCGAAAAGACTGTGTGAATGTGTGTGTGAGTGTGAGTGTGAATGAGAAAAAAGTGTGAGTGTTTTTAAAAAAAAAAAAAAAAAAAAAAAAACCATGGAAGTTTCCATTAAAAAAATTACAATATTTTTTTAAAAACAATGAAATGAACACAAGTAGAAAACGCATGGGTGGGATTTAAATAAAAATATCTCTTGATTTAGTGATAGAAAGAGAGACAAGGATGGAGATTCAGGTGGAAAAAAAGCAAAATAGCAAGCAAGTGGGAGGTAGCCAAGTGACATTAATTAAAAATAATTTTATGATCTCAATTAAACACAACATAAAGCTTATTATTCAATATATTATTATATTATCTATTCTGTATTAAATTTCACATAAATTAAGAATCTGCCGGAAAAATTTCGATATTTCTAAAAATATGAGATTTTTTAATTAAACCATGTAGATGAGAATTAAGATTCTTCTATTGTTATTTTTGTACATAAAACATTTAAAGATATCTAATATAAATTGTATTATCTTATAGACTCTCACGAGGCATTAAGCACTCTCCTGTTTTTATATAAGTTCACAAATTTGTGCCGCAACAACAATGCCTAATTACGATTATAAGCCTACAAGGACTAAGGTGGACGAATAAAATTTTGTCCGAAACATCTCCTTTTCGGCATTTCTCATCCAAAGGCTCTCTTTATTTGCTGCACCCGTACTGCCTCTCTTCCATTCCATAACATCAACAGAAACTTCTCTTCAACAAATCAATAAACACTAATCTTGTTTTGTTTTTAAAGAATTTACGAATATTCATGGAAACAAAGATATGACTGTATACTAATATTATTAAATTAAGTCGTGAGAGTTCATGGGCGTACCCAGCGAGGGGCAGGGGGGCAGCTGCCCCCCCCCTAGAAGCAACAAAAAAAAAAAATTAAATGCTTATAAAGTGATGAAACGAAACAAAATTGGTGGTTGGCGACGAGGAATGATTCTTTTTGTTAGAACTCGAGGGTTTTTAGGCCTTTAATTCGAAGGCTTTACCCCTCTAAATAAAAAATAGCTATGTCACAATCTGGACGACCATGATCTGACCATGCCCCCCCCTAGATTTGATCCTGGGTACGCCCATGTGAGAGTTATTAATAAAAACCCTTATTTAATGTGGGCGTAGATAAATAAAAAACTTCCTATAACTTTATAATTGATTCGAAAGACGAAGTTTGCATTTTTCCACAAATCTGTGTAAAAATAAGAGAGATATATCGACTTTTTGAAAAGCGATGATGCGCGAGTAAAAAAGCCTTGCCAAGGGTTATGCGAGTTCACTTGCCTGATCTTTGAGCGCCGGTTGAATTAGAAAAAAAAAATTTCACACTCTTCCAGCATTTGAAATAATTGTTAAATTGATTCATTTAATTTTTTAATGTGCAAATTTTATAAAATTTAATCGAAAACTTTATTTAATAATAGTTATAAAAATTAAAGACTTCATTTTTTAAAGCTTTGAGGTACAGAAAAGGAATATAATTAAAGTGAACACATTTTCATTGACACAAATGGGATGAAATAAGAATTATAATTTAGTTATGAAAGCAGATCAATAATTCAAAAAAATATATTTTATTGTATACATTCATATTATTTGCATGGGCGTAGCCAGACATCTTGTTGGGGGGGGGGGGCAAGGGGGGGGGGGGCAACGGCCTCCCCCTGGCTACGCCCATGATTATTTGTCTATATATATACAAATATATATTCAGGGCCGTAGCTAGGCAGGTGCAACAGGTGCACCCGCACAGGGCCCAGAGATCTAGGGGGCCCTAAACAAGGGCGGATACAAGGGGGGGGGGGGGGTAAAGGGGGTAATTACCCCCCCCCCCCCGAGACTCGAAAAAAATACCTTTTTTTCGCAGAAAAATTTATTTTTAATGTAAAATTTTTAAAATTAATACTTAAAAATTTGATGTGTATTTATATTCTGGCAAACAAGTACAGAATATGCTTTTAAATTACCGAAATTAAAAAAAAAATAGTGTGCTGTGCGACGAGTCACACCAGATTACCCCCCCCGAGAAACACCTCTGGATCCGCCCTTGGCCCTAAAACGAAATTGCTAATTTAATTTTCTTTACAAATATGTTTTACAAAAATTTTATTCGAGATTTTAAAATAAAATATTTATATACAGTATAAAATAAAATAATTTTATTTAAAATAACCCTGAAATTATACATTGTATATAATAATACCACAATAGGGGGTGCCGGGTGGGGCTCGTGCCCCCCCCCCCCCCATAAAAGCACCCTGAATTAAGAAAATATGGGGCTTTTCAGGCCCTCCGGTGAATAGCTGCCCCCCCCCCCCAGCGAGGATGGCTGGTCCCATGCCCCCCCCCCCCCCAGCCAAATTCTCTAGTTACGCCCATGAATAATACTAAAAAAATGTATTTTATAATTTATTTATAATTTATATTATAAATGAAATGGATTAATTTATTTTTTTTAATCAAATTTTATATATAAATACAGTACATATATTATCTTCTAATTATTATTTATTTATACTGTGTAATTATTTTTATTAACAATCAAATTTCGCTTTTTAGAGAATTGTTTGAAAAGTGCTCACTAGAGAGCGCTGGCGCTCGTATTTGTATTCTCTGCGTGACGCAGTTTCCACTCTAGCCTATATTATACTCTTTGTAATTGATTTTTAGAATTTTCATTTGGCAGATGAAGACATCAGCTGAACTACTTTCAATAAATTTATTTTAAATATGTCATTTTTAATTTCTATGTCCTTTGTGATTTGTGATAAACATGTGATGTAATATCTCTATAAATAGAACTATTTAAATAATATATTCGTTATTATTAAGTGTTGTTTTTTTCATACAAAATGTAAAAGTCATTAAATTAATTAACTCAGCATAATTAAACGATAAATTATGGACACATGTGAGTAATATTATATATTTTTTTATTTCTAGAATGTTTTTAAAAATTTAATTTACTTAAATCTTCATTTTTTTCTGATTGCCGGCTTTTTTGAACTTGAAATTTTCATTGATGACATAAAGAATAAATAATAAATTTATTTCCATCTGACAAATACATTATTTGCTTGGCAAGCGTCAAATACCAAATGCAGTTAAATTTTTCATTAAAATATTCTTTCACTGGATAATACGGTTTTTCGATCAGAAAAATCGGCGGAGCTATGACCCGAACAGATTGTAACACTAAAGTATCTGAGATTTTTCCTCATACGCGGATAATATATGCACAGAGGCGTAACTACATTCCTTTGCGCCCCCCCCCCCCACAGGTACAAGAATGTCGCCACCCCCAAAAAAAAAAATTTGTTAATAGGTCTATAGAAATCCAAATTTTTAAAAAAATATTTAACAAATATGACCCCTGTACATTTTTTTATTCAAATTATATACACAATTTTATTGATTCAATAATAACAACTCTCCTTACAGCCAAAATGTGCCCCCAAATTCTGACGCTCTTGGGCGAATATCTCACTCCTTAGAGCGGGCGCTTACGGCACAGCCCCTATTACAATATACTTTATCTGTGTCTATTTTATATCTATATCTATATTGTGTCAATAATTCACTTGCCATCTTATCGATAGAATTATATTTCTAATTGATTAAAAAAAAATAATAGGAGGTCAGTCTGCTGCCACTGCCGGTTTATTTTAAATTAATTGACTCCAAGGAGAGGCAGTTGCATTAAATTGATATTTCAGAAATTAATACCCTCTTGGTATACGAATTTTTATCTACAATTATAGTCAGGGGCGCCGGAACGAATTTGAATCAGGGGGGGGCAAAAAAATTTTTTTTAGAAAATTAAAATAATTTAATATATTTAAATAGTATAAAACAAAAAACAAAAATACTATAAAACTTTAAAAATTTTAAATAAAATCACAATTTTAATAAAATTAAAATTTTAAAAAATTTGCTAGTGATTTTATCAAAAATTTGGAAAAAAATGCATTTCTTACTCTTTTAATTTAGAAGATTTTATTTTCCAAAAGTAAAAATATATCATTTTTAAAAATAAATGAAATAAAAAAGAAATTTTGCCCTCCCCCCCCTGTAGGATGTCAGGGGGCCAATGTACCCTTGCCCCCTCCCCCCCCCCCCCCAGTTCCGGCGCCTATGATTATAGTTAACAAAAAATAAAGAATAGAATTAAACCTTTCACTTCTTTTCAACCGTGACAATATTTATTCTATAAAATAGGTAATCAGATTTCCTTTCCTATTTCATACTTTCCTTTTAATTGATTATTTTGATAAGTCCAAAGAAAAAAGAAACATTTCTTTCGGTTGTCAACGTTTGGCAGAAGCTATAAGTCCTGAAGAGTGACAGTTGCTCTGGAACTATGTAGTAACACGTTTTAGCCTACATTATGTTAAGATTATGAGAGGTAGGAACTTGAAGTTCTGAAGATGGAAGCCCCCAAAACGTTGTCAGAGAACTTTTTGTAGTCTTCACGCAGATGAGAAATGACCAATTTTTGGTACTCTCTTTATTTCTTAGTTCAGACATACTTATATGTTTTTTTGTTATTTTTATCTTTTAACTGTTGGGACTCCCCTGAATTGCTAGCTAAGATAGGCTTTAGAGTCCCAGCATTTTCCCTGAGATCTGGGTCCCTTTTCCATATCGGTAGGGCTCGAACTAAAATGATGGAGTGGTCTACTATATTTTAAATGATAGTTGAGTATACGAGAAGGGAGGCCTCTTCATAAATACAAATAATTTATGTACTGTAACTTTGCAACAATATCATAATGGAATATTTTTTTTTGTTATTCATATGTTTCCCTTCCAGGTGGGGGGCGAAGGGGGGGCGCTCGCCACAGGCAGATCAAGCCTCGATACCGACATAGGCGCCCTAGCGCATCCGGCTTTCCTGCTTTTTACCTAAATCTCGGGCTTTTTTTTCCCCAAATTTTCAGCTTTTTCCCAAAATATCCGGCTTTTTTTTTTGAAATTTCATAATAAATTCATTTTATTTCACATATCCGGAGAAAAACTACAAAAAAAAACTCGAACGAGATTCGAATACTAAAAAAAAAAAATAAAAAATCTGGTGTGACTGGCGCACAGCACACAACTTTCTCTTACCTTCGGTAATCGAAAGTTGTGTACTGTGCTTGTCACACCAGATTTTTTGTGTCGACATGTATTTAGTCCCCGGCAGTAGGGAATATTTGAATTCGGATGTAAAATTTATAAGTATGGGAAAATATTTATATTTTGTTACCATGGCAACCATTTCTCCTATCTTTCCTATGAAGCACAAGAGTAAAGTGTGCTTCAAACAATTTTGAGGGCAAAACGAGAATATACATTTGAAAGAGCATCTAAAAAATAATTGATTTTTGAATTTTAATCAAAATCGTTAGAGCGATTTTTGAGAAAATCGAAAAAAAACTGAAAAAGTACATCAGTAAAGTACTAGTACTCTTTGGCCGATTTTGATTAAAAGCTTATTTTTCCGGTCCCGGGGGGTGTTTAACTTAAATATAAAATTTTAACCTCGTAGCTCAATTCCTTCATGCTTAAAATTGAACACAGCACACACACACACACACACACACAGACACACAGACAGACCATGTCGCGAAAACCACTTTTTTGGATTCAGGGGACCTCAAAACGTGAAGATCCATCAAAATCTCGACATCGAATTTTTGACATGAATCCAATACTTTCTCTCTATATATATATATTACATATATACATAGGTAAGAGAAAGTAAAAACATATGAGATTCGTATAGCCTACTAAAAAACAAAAAAAAACAATACAAAAACGGCGCCCCAGTTGAGCTTTGCCCCACCCGCCTCAAAGGCTAGTAACGCCGCTGACTAAAAACATTATTATTACCTCGATAACAATCGATTGATCATATTAATTTTAATAAAATTGTTCTATTCATAATTATAAATAACTTATGAAAGAAATTGAAAATTTTTCATTATTTTGTCTAGTTAATTTTGTTCATGTGGTTAATTAGGCAGGTGAGGGGAGAGTTTCTATTGTTGAAGTCTGATTTGTTTGACTTTGAGCAAAATCTCACAATTTCTCTCACTTAGATGTATATTTCGATTCCCTCCACTTTTAGATATATTATTTTAAAAAGCTAAACGATTCAATCTCATTCAGCATTTATTTAATGAACCTTGACACTTGTCCCCCTCGAATGAATGGCCTCACTTTCGATTTACAATTTCTATCGGCTCCCCTTAAAACAAATGTCCTAGAAAATCTATTTTTATCTATTATTTGTGTAAACGATTGATAAGAACCATGTTAAATATTTTTTCAAAGTGTAATTAAGATATCGAACCAAAAACTTACGAGTATAATACAAACTTATTTTAATTTTGATAGCTTACAAGATGAGCTGATAAAATATTTATTACGAATTTTTCTATTTAATATGCTCTATTATAAATGTCATTCTAAAAATAAGATAACGATTTCTTTTTGGCGTCTAATTCACATTCTTTTAAGGTGCATTTCAAAATTTAAATAAAATTTGAAGATAGTCCAAGCAAACACTTGACTGATAAAATTATACCTTTGTTTTTTTTTTTTCCTTTTACGTCTTAAATCAAGAATAATAATAATTTTCCTTGTTTCTAAAATTTTTTCTATTCGATTATCCGAACACCCTCACTTACTTTTCTTATCCGTTTTTACTGATCATGTCCTGTCTTTGGAGATTCCTCTATTTATATAACTTATATTTATTACTTATCATCTCTCATCCAGTGAAATGTACTTAAATGAGTAGTCAAGATAATAATCGAACAACTTGACCGATCAACGAAATTTTATGTTTAAGGGGGAACGGGAGCGAAGTGGTTACGCATGTTTTTCCCTCTAAGATGGCGTTGTGTGTCATAAAAAGTATGCCCAAAAATCAAGTAATTCAACAATTTGCCAAGAGATGTCAGAATGATAGCTAATATAATATTTAATGCATTTAGTAGATTTCCATTGATCTTTTAACAATAAATACTTTATAAATGTTATTATGTATAATGTATGTTTTAGAAAAACATAAAAATATATAAATATAGGCTATAACTATATCGTCTGTTAGACTAGCCTGCCATCTATTGCAAGAATGCTGAACTAATTTGACATTTGGTTTTTAAATAAATCATCTAAGCTTATTTTAAAAATTTCTTAATTAATATGTGATTAATAATAACAATAAATTCATTTTTAAATTAAAGATTATTGGAACAGATTGTTTTTTTTTTTTTTGTATTTGCTTGATAACAAAAAAATTAATTACGATAATTTTTTAACAAGTCATTAAATAAATTATAGCTCGATGTCCCAATAATCTCTTATGAATTTCATTTAAAAAAAAACCGCATTGGAAAATTCCTTATAATAGTCTAGTTTTTTTTTAAGTACGTTTAGACGTCGCTCCTGAACCCCCTTAAGCTTTTCAAAAAAGGAAAGAGGAAAAAAAAAACATTTTTCAAAAATTGAAATTAATTTATTATGTCTGGGGCGTCGATGTTGGCGCCTCAAAGTCACGACGATGAATTGATGTTGACTCCTCAGAGACTCCTCAGAGTCGAGATTCCCCCCCTCCCCCCCCCAAAAAAAAAAAAAAAAATTCCCTGCTTTGCGAAAATACTTATGTTATTATTTATATTTGGTTTTTCAAGTTAGATTATCATCATATTTGTCAAATAAAAGTGCATTTAATTTTTTCTAGAATACCGACATTTTCTTTTATAGAAGTGGTAGTCAAGTGGATTTTTATATTAAAAGGATTATCCCATCATCTGTCGTTTGCGCACTATTGATTTCCCTTATCACTTTAATGAAATTCCTCACATTGCTGTCTTTAATATTATAAATACCATTCTTTTTTTTTTTTTTTTTTTTTTTTGCAGAATTGACTGAATATTTTAATAATGTTAGACGAAATGAAAATGGATGATTCGGACTCGGAAGACATTGGAGCTAAACTCATACCTGCTATCTTACAATGCTTTGGAGTTATCATTTGCGGGTGAGTCCTAATTATAAGATTTCAAGAAGATATTCTCACGTTAACCAGGATTTTGCTAAATCTAACTCCGAATTTGTTTGGATAGTAAAATTTTATTTCGTATGGGATCCCAACATTAAATTTGTGCCAACTCTGGGTAAAGTAAAATTGCAGATAGGTATTGTATTTTATCAGTCCAAATTAAGAGAATATTTTGATCTATCTTTCATTTGAGCTCAGTGACGAAGCAATTTAAAAATAAAGGAGAGTCTTCCTAATTTATTTATCAATATAGTACAACATAGAAATTGATTGATTGATTTATTAAATGCTCTGAGTTTATCACTCGTGGAATAAAATTATAAATTTTACAGTGAGTTCCAAAGTTAAATCAAACCCATATGTGCTCTTATGTGATTATTTCATTGTTTTTAAAAAAGAATTTATGTTTGAATCACAAAAATTTCAATACAATATTGAATACTAATATCTTATATTCAAATATATACAGTAGATTTCGAAAAATATTTTCATATTAAATAGATGGAATTTTAACTTTGGAACTCACTCTACATAGTAGAGGCAATTAGCCAAGGAAATAAATCAGTTAAGCTTATAATCCTGAGCTAAAAATAACTCAGGTTCAAATCCACTTTAAGGCGAAAGAAATCTAACCTCCCTCCCACCCTCTGCAGATGCAAATTCTGGATTTCGCCACTGATTCTTTTTTATCCTTCACCTTTAATTATAATTAAATATAGAAAAATTTGTTTATCTACTGTAATTGAAAAGTTTTTATCAGGAATGAAAGTTGGAAGAAAACACAGCCAAAATTTTTTCTTTAAAAATATATTTCAACATCTGACGTTTCGGCTTTGGTCAAAGCCATCCTCGGAGCTTTGGTCATTTCGGTTTTGGTTTTTCTATTTTTAAATAGAAAAACATACTACTTAAAATATTTCTAAAAGTCATTTGTGATAAATTGCCTAGCTGACTGAATCTCATTTAGATAATAGCTCAATTAATGGGAACAAATAGAAACTTGACAACTTGTTTTCCGTTTGAGCTATTTTTGTTTTTATTAATTTGTTTTTAAGATGTAAAAAGCAAACTGGACTTCTTAGTACAGTGCATTAGACCCAAAAACGGCCAAACCCCAACATCCAAAAAAAAAAAAAAAAAAAAATTGTTCTATCCCTTTCCCGTACTATGTAATAAAAAGTTACACTATTTTGAGGGCCGAATTATTAAGGGAGGGGACGTGAAATGCTAGTTTTTCGCAAATATCTCGAAAACTATGGGGTTGCCTGCAAAAATTGTTCTATACAAAATAATCTAAATTAAATTATAAACAAAAATGAATCAGTACATAATCACGTTAAAGTGAATGGTTCTGGAGATATAGAGGGGTAAAAGTGGCTTTTGGATTTTCCACAAATTTTAATAAGTTGTATTACCTTAAAAAGAAAGATTGTTTGCAAGCCCCCCAAAGTGCAAAAAATTCAAAAATCTGCTCATTTTCAAATGACTACCAAAATTGCAACAAACGTTTTGGGAAATCGTGATAGATAAGTCTTTTGATTATCTTTTAAACGCCACTTGGTAAATTAAAATCCATGGAGTAGGCTCTGAGTTACAATTTGAAAGTGATCATTTACGCTAAAACCCCGTTTTTTTTTTTTTTTTTTTGCATTTTCTAACTAGTAGTTCTTTTAGATGGATAATTATGGGCAGGAGCAGCCAATAAATAGACTGTATGCAGATTCAATCACCGGAGACGTTTCGGTTCCTTTTATTTAAGAACCATCTTCAGTCCTTAGATTGAAATACAAATGCACAGAGTTAGTCAATGTTATCTTTGCCATATACATTGTTGTTTCGTCATAAAAATGTTACACATGTATATTCCAGGTCAAAAAATATTTTACGATGGTTTCACTGGTGAGTATGTTATATCATATATTGATATGACGAAACAACAGGACTGAAGATGGTTCTTAAATAAAAGGAACCGAAACGTCTCCGGTGATTGAATCTGCATACAGAG
Organism: Euborellia annulipes; assembly: GCA_023213315.1. Lineage (NCBI taxonomy): Eukaryota > Metazoa > Arthropoda > Insecta > Dermaptera > Anisolabididae > Euborellia > Euborellia annulipes. Next base: position 62,702 of record JAKCPI010003578.1, read on the forward strand.
TCTATTTATTGGCTGCTCCTGCTCATAATTATCCATCTACACATCTCACAGCCACTAACATAGTAGTTCTTTTTCTCAAATGATACAGAAATTTAGCTGGAGGTAATTCTTAACATATATAACAAACTGCCAATGGAAATTTTCTTGGCCCGAACCTCTGTATTACTCAATCGAACTTCTGGAAATCGAATATTTTGCATCTCTAGTGTGTTGGAGGGAAACTTTTTTTGGATAATGATGTTTTGATCTGCTTGCTATATACTACCCCAAATGAGGCCATACCACAGTATACCAGAAGCTCATCAATTTTCCCTCCTCAAAATTAAAAGTTTTTTTTATTTTACTTCCAGCTATGTTGCAGGGAGAATGCGATTGATCTCGGAGGCGGATTCCCGGGGCCTCAATGCCTTCGTTGGTCATTTCGCTCTACCATCGATGATTTTCCTCTCTTTATGTGAACTAGATCTAGCGCAAGTCAATTGGACATTTCTTCTAGCCATTTTACTGAGCAAAGCGATCGTTTTTGCCTTCATTGTTCTATTAACTGTAACATTATCTCGACGAGATGCAGCCACTGGAGGACTTCTTGCTATTTTTGTTACTCACACCAACGATTTTGCTATTGGCTACCCTATTGGTATATATGCTTTCATTATTTTAATTAATTCTGTATTTCATTGCCTGTTCCATTTTTTTAAGCATACTTAAATTCAAAAGTGGTTTTAATCTTGCCACCTTTCCTCAAATACGCTTATTAATAAAATATTATTGCCAAAAAAGAGACAATGCGGGTTCAAATCCCATTTTATTAATATTTTTTGAAAGTAAATAAAAATATACAAAGCAGTTGATGATGGCATGTCGACATAATAACTTGGAATCCTACAATTGTTACAAAACAAAAGATTATTTTCTACGGCCTTTATCCTTAAATTTGTTCTGTTTTAATAACACTTAGCTGCTCTTATCTTTAATATACTAATAATATAATACTACAAGTAAAATTATTATTGTTTTTTTTTTTTTTTTAGTAATGGCCCTGTATTCAAAAACTCATCCGGATTATGCCAACTACCTTTACTTGGTGGCTCCGATTTCTCTTGTTTTCTTAAATCCCATTGGTTTCGTGCTCATGGAACTTGGAGCTTCTCGGACCTCTTCATCTCCATCGAATGAAATTTCTCCAACGTCGGATACGGCCCCTCTACAAACAGACCAAGATTTAACTTCACAACTGCGTCGAAATCGGTTAAAAATTTTTACACGCGTAGCACGGAATGTTTGCCTTCATCCTGTTGTTTTAATGACTGCACTTGGCATTGTTGCCAATTTTATTTTTCAACATAAATTACCTGCTGTAATTGCTGATATTCTCAGAGTAAGTTTTTTTTTTATTTCTTTATAAAAAGAATGAATTTTAAGAATGAAATTAAAATAAAATGAATCTTTCAGGTGCTGGGCTCAGCTTTTTCAGGCACTGCTTTATTTGTTCTTGGTCTGCGAATGGTTGGGAAGGTTCATACGTTACGTGGAGCAGCGTTGGTGGTTCCTGGGATCCTCATTGCTGTTAAGCTGTTTGTATTCAAATCATATGTTATTAATTTATCTATCCTTGATTTAATTATTTTTCTCGTTTTTAGTTTGATGATGCCACTTATAACACGAGAGGTTGTGAGCCTTTTACATGCCGGGGCAAATGATTCCGAAACCGCTGATTTGGCTACTTTTGGCTTTTTATATGGAACAATACCGACAGCCGCTGGAGTATTTGTTTTCGCTACTCAATACAATTTACATGTTGATTTGGTAATATTTTATTTTAAGGATTATAAGAATGTTTTAATACAATAGCTATGCCCGAGAAGCGCCTGCTCCAGGTCCTCAAGTAAAGGGGGGGTTGAAGGTTTATTCACATGTAATGCCAGGCATTTATAGGGGGGTTGGCCTCTCCGCAGAGTATCCGTCTGTCTGTCTTTATCCAATCGTGCTCCATCCCCGATCTCTCTAAAGAGAATAATAAAAATTTAATTATATAACAATTGATATTATTTTTCATTTGAGAGGTTTTTAACCCTTTTCGGCTACAGGGGCTATTTAGCGGTTATTAATTTATTTACATAATTTAAATACAATAGTATCGATGGCTACCGGGGGACGTTCCTCACGCTGATTACTCGAGGTCACCAATCCTGAGCTTTTGGGATTGCTTAACTGCAACGATTGTGGTGACTGTCTGGCTCTTCTGCGTTGCCAGCCCCCCCCCCCTCCGGGCAATTATTAATTTAATTATTCATTTGGTTTTAATTATTGATAAGTTAAAACAAAACTCAATGCTTTCCTATTGGCAAATTCTGAATTTTTGGCGCCTCCCCTTTGAGAATTTCGAGACTAAAGTATTTTTTCCTGGACTCTCCATAACATTCTCTATTCTCCAGCAAAACTTCTTCAAAATTCCAACGGAAAATTGGTTAAACAAATCGTGACATTTGAACTGATGGAGAGACGGATGGAGACTCCGCTATTATATATATAGATTTTGAGCATTCAAAAACAGATTTTAGTGATTTGATAAAGAATACATTTTTACTGGGCAGGAATACATGGGTAAAAGATTATTTGGGAAATATACGTACATTTTAAAGAGCACCTAAAAAATAATTGTTTTATGAATTCTAAAGAAAATCGAAAAAAAAAAAAAAATTAAAAATGTAGATCAATAAAGAACTCTTGGGCCGATTTTATTTAAAAACCTTATTTTTCATATAAGGAAATTACCCAACATAAATATCACATTTCCCCTTATAGCTCTTTTTTTTTCTTGTGAATTTTTGTCCAAACAAGTTTGTGGGACATCCTTTTTTTTGGGAATCAATGATCCTCAAAACGTGTACTCTATTTCCATCAAAATTTAATCTCGAATTTTTGGCACAATCGCAATACCTCTAATAACTATTTACTAGAGTAAATAGTTACGAAAAAGTAAAAATTTCAAGCGAAGGAGTCTTTTGCTTCTGCTAGACACGCTATCAAACAAACTCCTATTATTTAATATTTCACCAATCGCTCTGCAAAATCCTGATAGACCATTTTTCCCTCTTACAAGATCTAATTTTTAGACCATTCGGTTTTATTTATAAATAATAAAATTTTTATTTCTAGGTTGCAAGTTCAATGGTGATGTGCACTTTTGTATCCGCTCCTCTTATGTACATTTCTGCAAAAATGATTACTCTTAATATCCTGAGCCCCGCTGATTTCTTACATGAGCTTGAATCTTTTGCTTTTGATATAAGTATAGCTGGAATATTAGCTAGCGTACGTATTTTCTCTCTTACTATTTTTTTCTTTTATATGATTAGTCACTTATTTAATTTAATTCCATTTCAGTTATGGCTAATTGTTATATTTATTTTGAATGGAAAATATAAATTAATACCTCATTCGATTACTTTTACATTTATACTAGTTCAGGTAGGTGTGGGTGTTTTTTTTTTTTACATGAATTCAATTGAAAATAATAATAATAATGAATTTTTATTTTCCTTAGCTGGTATCATGTACAGGTCTGCTTTTATGGTCTGAGCTTCAAGCTGATCATAGTTGGGTATTTTATCTCCAAGTGGCTTTGTATGCTGCTAGTACTTGGGCAACTCGATGCTTGACTCCTTTGCTTGCTTGGTCTTTACTTGCCCAGCAGACTCGGGGGTCATTCAAATTCGCTCTGCCCCTACAGCTTTTAGCAATTATGTGCGTAATTTACCAAAACCAATTATTAATATAATATAATGAAATCTTTTGATGCCCCTGGGTTATAGCGCAATAGTAGATTTCTTGTCCCTTGTGCTAGAGGACAGGGATTCGTATCCCGTCTAATGCAACAAAAATTTATTTAAATTGAATTGGTTACCAATAAATAAGGACGGGTTCTAATAGTTTCAGATGTCTTAAAACAAATTTATTAATTTATAGCTCTCTTTTTTTTAGCTTTCCTACACTTGTGACAGCTATAATAATAATTTTTGAAAAAACTCAAAATATCCCAGAAGGCAAACAAAATCCAAATTTTCAATATGGAATTTCTCAAGTTTCTTTCTCATTGTTTCTTCTTATTTTTTAGTTTCGCAGGTTGGTTTTATTTTAATTTTTTTTACTTTTTATTAAATTAGAATTATTATAAAAAATATTTTCTATTTTCTAGCTACTCTAACAGCATTAGTATTATTAGAACGTAACAGAAGAAGACATGAGAAATATATTGGATTGTCGGATGATATTAGTAATATCCGACAAGATGGAAGAGAAGCAACAACATCTAATGGTAAATGTATTAATTACTTGTCAAATTTTTAAAAAGAGAAATTAAAATTAAATGCAGAAACTTAGCATGATTATTGCGAAGGAATAGTGGCGGACTTATTTCCATATGAGCTAACCTATTTTTTATATATATTTTCTATATAAGGTATATAATTTGCTAATGTCCGTCTGTCTGTCACGCTCTATTTGGAGAACTTCCCGTTGGAATTTCGAAACGAAATTTTATATGTTTAAAGGGATTACAGGAAAATTATTTTCATCCCGAAATTCCTATAACTTTTTGAGTTATTAATTCGTAAAGTTACCATAAAGTCTACCATAGGAAATGTGAAAGGAAACATTAATGTATTCTTTGCATTTATGTCTTCTATGAATGTAAACCTCAAGCAGGCACTGGATTGGAATAGTAATAATTTTTTACTTTCTCTTACCTATGTATATATGTAATATATATATAGAGAGAAAGTATTGGATTCATGTCAAAAATTCGATGTCGAGATTTTGATGGATCTTCACGTTTTGAGGTCCCCTGAATCCAAAAAAGTGGTTTTCGCGACATGGTCTGTCTGTCTGTGTGTCTGTGTGTGTGTGTGTCTGTGTGTGTGTCTGTGAACAAAATATCTCAAGAACGAAAAGAGCTAGGAGGTTGAAATTTTATATTTAAGTTAGGCACCCCCATGGGACGTGACACGAAGCTTTTGAACAAAATCGACCAAAAAGTACTAGCACTTTACTGATTCACTTTTTCAGTTTTTTTTCGATTTTCTCAAAATTTGCTCCAACGATTTTTTCTAAAATTCAAAAATCAATTATTTTTTAGATTCTCTATAAAATGTATATTCTCATTTTGTGATTGAAATCTTCTGAAGACCACTTTACTCTTGTACTCCATAGAAAAGATAGGAGAAATGGTTGCCATGGTAACAAAATATAAATATTTTCCTATACTTATAAATTTTACATCTTGAAAATCGAATGTATTACAGTACTGTCGGAAACTAAATACATGTCGACACAAAAAATCTGGTGTGACAAGCACAGTACACAACTTTCGATTACCGAAGGTAAGAGAAAGTTGTGTGCTGTGCGCCAGTCACACCAGATTTTTTTTTCATAATTAAGAAAAGGCAAGCATTGGACGCCCGCCGGAAACTATCGATCTAAATAAATAATAAATATTTATATAAGTTAAATGGCCTCTGCAGCCAAAATGACTTTAAAAAAAGGCCAGGGTCCGCTGCGGGCGGGCCAGAGCCAGCTGAGGGGGTTTCAGCGGACGAAGCCCCTGTCTAAACACAAAGCCCGCACAAGGCGAGCGTGGCGCCCGCCATAATTAAGAAAAGGCGAGGGTCCGCCTCAGGCTCCCTGAACCCGGCGCCAAGAAAAAATTTGTATGAATTGGCAAAATGGCCAAGTAATGCATTTGTTTCAAACACTACATTAATTATCTTTAGTGTATTTATAGGGATATATATATATAATTTGTCCCAATCCCAAACTAAGACAGTGAATGTGAAGTGGTCACCTTAACTGATGAAAAGGAAATAAACATTTTACTTATAAATTGTTTAATAATCTTCCTATACTTTTCTGCTATTATTATTATTATTATTCGTTTCTAGGTGCGTTGGTAATTAACGGAAACTCAACTCCGATTGCTCGTTCTCCAGTTAGAGATATTGAAGATTTGATTTCCTCGCCAACACGCCAACCCCAAACAAACACAAATAGTGATAGCAACAATCAATTCACTTGTCCAGAGAGATTTTGTTGTCCCAATGCGGAAAATGGCCTCTGCCAAGGCTCTCGAGATCCGGAACCGGATCGACAAATTCTCCGACATCAAGTTCTTCTGATTCTTCTTCTTTGTTCGATGTTTGTGGTAAGAAAATCTTTTTCAATTTTTGTTTAATTCTATTCTAATAAAAAATTTTTTTTATTTGCAGAGTATAGCATTAAATATGTGGACTTTGATTATGGAAACTATATCCGGGATATATGTCGAATTATCATTTCTTGAAGCCACTTTAACATTTGGACAGCCTTTATTATTATTTGTGATCTTTGGACTCGATCCGGACATTGTCTTCTTTCCTGTCATTAAATGGTATTTAATTATTATTATTTGACGTAATCAAAGCTTCCATTTCCGTTTTAAATCAAGAGTCGCGGGAGCGACTCGTCGCCGAGCAAGTAAAAAGCAAAAGAAAGCAAAGAAACTCTTAATACTACCATTTAGTTGACATTCCAATAGATGCCAATGGCCCATTGCATTTAGATGGACGAGTCGTCCCTAGACTATATTATCAAGAATGATTTTAAATCCTTAATAAAAGATAGGGACGTGAAAAAAATTTTTTTTTGAGAAACTTTTCTCTTTCTGGGCGATTATCTCAAAAAGTTTTTAAGATATCGGAGCCAAATTTTTTTATATTAAACTAGAATAAATAAGGATTATTTTGAGCACAAATTGAAAAAAAATTCCAGTGCCAAAAAGAATGGCAGAGGCTCAAAGTTGAGATTTTGCCGATTTCGGAAGGTCAAAAGTTAGTCTCTTATTTTTCCTTTTTTTTTTTTTCTTTTTTTCATTCTTTTCTTCAATTTTCAAATTTTTAGACAAAGCTACAGGTTTCCCTGCTGGACCGATTTGGATGAAATTTAAAATACAAATAGATACTATCAAAAACCCGATACCTTTGATATAAAATTTCATTTTGGATCAAAAGTGACTTTTTGAGAGGTATTCAAAATTTCAAATTTGTCCTATCTTTAACATGGCGAAAAGACAATTCTAACTATTTTGCTCCCTGATGACGTCATCTAGGAACATATCTATTAATATTAGTAATTTTCATCCCTAATGGAACAAAAATTTTTTAGGATAGATCCATTCAGATAGAAATAGATTAACGTGATAAGAAGGAGTGCTACCAACATAAAATAAATAAAAAACCTAAAATTTTATAAAATTTAGGGAAATCCTATGTTTATCGTTTCGAATGGATACCAAACGATGTATTTACATTCTACCAACATAACAAAAATAAAAAACCTAAAATTTTATAAAATTTAGGGAAATCCTATGTTTATCGTTTTGAATGGATACCAAACGATGTATTTACATTCTGCCAACATAACAAAAATAAAAATCCTAATATTTTATAAAATTTGGTGAAATCCTATGTTTATCGTTTCGAATAGATACCAAACGATGTATTTACATTCTACCAACATAACAAAAATAAAAAACCTAAAATTTTATAAAATTTGGTGAAATCCTATGTTTATCGTTTCGAATGGATACCAAACGATGTATTTATTTTTTACTGTTTGGAATGCATATTAAAAGATCTATTCATGGGATAACTTAATATTTAATAAACAAAAATTAATAAATAATATTTTCATGTAATATTTCACAAAAAGAAGTGAAATCTCAGCCAAAAACATCGGAGATGCAAAAAGGGGCGCCTCGCATTATTTTTGCCTAGCGTCGAGGTGAAATCAAAAAAATGCGCCTCGCTTTTCTGATTTATATAAAAGCGAGGATATATGAAACAAATAAAATTCTGTAGGGGGTTTTATTTAAGTGAAAATATTTCCTCGCTTTTATATAAATCAGAAATGCGAGGCGCATTTTTCTGATTTCACCTCGACGCTGGGCCAAAAATAATGAGAGGCGCCCCTTTTTGCATCTCCGATGTTTTGGCTGAGATTAATTATTTTTTGTTTCCGAAAGATTTCAATTTGAAATCTTTCGGAAACAAAAATAATTAATCTCAACCAAAAAACATCGGAGATGCAAAAAGGGGCGCCTCGCATTATTTTTGCCCAGCGTCGAGTGAAATCAAAAAAATGCGCCTCGCTTTTCTGATTTATATAAAAGCGAGGAAATATTTTCACTTAAATAAAACCCCTACAGAATTTTATTTGTTTCATATATCCTCGCTTTTATATAAATCAGAAAAGCGAGGCGCATTTTTTTGATTTCACCTCGACGCTAGGCAAAAAGCTTATGCGAGCGCCCCTTTTGCATCTCCGATATTTTTGGCTGAGATTTAGCTTCTTTTGTGAAATATTACATGAAAATATTATTTATTAATTTTTTGTTTATTAAATATTAAGTTATCCCATGAATAGATCTTTTAATATGCATTCCAAACAGTAAAAAATAAATACATCGTTTGGTATGCATATTAAAAGATCTATTCATGGGATAACTTAATATTTAATAAACAAAAATTAATAAATTATTTTCATGTAATATTTCACAAAAGTGAATCTCAGCCAAAAACATCGGAGATGCAAAAAGGGGCGCCTCGCATTATTTTTGCCCTAGCGTCGAGGTGAAATCAAATGTTATTTCATTTTGGGCATACTACTGTATGTGTGATGTGTATTTTTTGTATAATCGCATCCAGGATCACAGACAGATATTAACGAAATAATTTAAATAACATTTGATTTTTTTAAACTTTCATTAAAAAAGGTCGAAATGTCAAGAGAGATTTAGAAGTTTTTCTACTCTCAATTAAATAAAACACATTTCGCCATTTAAATGCGGTTGAATAATAAATAAATAAATAATGCACACCGTGCATTTTTGAATTAAAAAATAAAAAAATCCCCAAGAAAACCGCAAAAAAAAAACGAAAAAAAAGTTGGGCCTTTGTCATACCTTCAAATCAAATGCTGCTTGAATGCAATCTTAGAGAAAAGAATAAACATGCTTTTGTTGTTGTTGTTGTTGTTTTGTTTTTGTAAATTAACTATTTCAGATAGTATGAAAATTAAAAGAGAGATAGAGAAGAGAAGAGAGTAGGCAAAGTGGTTGCGATATACAAAAACAAAAACAAAACTCACTCTTTGTCTTTAAGCAAAAGTTGTTGAATAAATTCTTTGGCATCTTCAGAAATCTCATTGAAGACTTCGTCGTCAAAGTCGTATTTAGCGATGGTGACATTCGCCATTGTCTCTACGTCCGTCTCTCCCATAAATGGCGAGAGACCAGATAATCTGGAAAGGAAAAAAATTTGAATAAATAAAATGGATTCGATTCGTGTCGCTTGTAATTGCAGTATAA